>CM074187.1:36010418-36130418 GCA_037179385.1 Holothuria scabra
ACAACTGAAGTTGACACATTTTCTACAAAAAGTAAACTTGAATCGAGCAGGTGCAATGTCATGTATTCATATCAATGGTCAATGTTTTGTTTTGTTTTTTATTTATTTTTGGTCTTGCTGGTTGACCTTGAATTGATTAGGGATGCTCTCTTGCCCCTAAGATAAATTAAGTTTTGGAACTTCCATTGCTAGGGATCTCCTGTCTTCAAGTTCCTGTCAGTCTGTGTAATCCGCAAATTGAAAACATCCAAATTTTGTGTAACGTTCACCAGATTATTCTAACATTTCAGGCATAGTTTTGCCCAAGACCATGAAGCAGGACTGAGGAAACGTCCCTTTACCATACACTGCTTAAATATGTGGCAATTGTTTTAATGTTTGGATTTTGTAAGGACGCTTTACTTTGACCATGATGCTTTTCAAATTTTATGCAAACTGTTTAAAGGCATGTTCTGGTGGCTTTTCGCCTCCATCTTGCAAGAAAAACGAAAATATTCCACACCATGTCCTTCAAACCCTATCACAATACCATTTCCCTAACTCAACATCTTTCACTTTAAAGATGGGTTATTTTTGTTTAGAAATACCTCTGATTTTCAACAAAGCCGCAGAAAGTTATGTAATGTGGGCACATTGCTTCAAATTCCTTTTGTTTTTCTTTATAATTGAACATCCTGTTTGTCCTTGAAATTTGATACTGTTGGAATTTTTTAATATCTTTTCCTGTAGATTTAGGATTACCCTTTACCATATGTAGGGCACAACCAACAATGTTGCTTAATATTGCCTGCAGGGGCATCATAATTATAAATAAATTGAATGCAATGTCAAATTAATGTGCCACAATGACATCACAGATTTCCCATGATGCATCAAATCCCAAGAAAAATTTGCAATACTTTAAAAATTCGTATCTTCCGAATGCTGTAAGCTGTTGGAATGCAGTTTTCACCTTTTGAAAGAGAAAATTTTTCCGCTTATTTTAAAGTTAACGAATTTTGTCTCCAGAATATGCCTTTAAGAAATTTCGGATATTCGGACTTTTCCTGGCACAAGACTATGAAAGGAGGTGTAGCTAGGAATATATGGAATTTTTATTAAAGCTATTAACGTGTCAGCAATTTTTGTAATCTTCTGTTACTTTTCAATAAAATAGTGTATGATGACCCTATCTATGATAGTTACTGATGATAGTTAGGCTACTTATTTTTTGAGAATTTTTTATGATTAAAAAATTCGGGAATTGGGCCATTTTGAGCGTAGAGTCGCACACAATTTTGAAGTGAGGTTCAAAGGAACAACAGGTTTTTTTTAAAAACTGCCTAATTTTTTATATGAACTCCTTGATGCTCCATGAAAGTTTATTGTGACTGTGACGCTTTTTGATTTTTGAAAGAATTCAGACAGGCTTTTGCCACAGTAGGCCTATTTGTTTGGAATCTAACGGAAGCCCCAATTAGTCCAGACCCTTGCTCGAAATTAAGAATTCGAAATTATGCAAAACTCAAAATAAAAAGCTCTCTATCAAAACGCGCGAAAAAGGGGGGGGGGGGGTTATAGTGACAGTGATATCGTCTTTTATTTTCATTGAGAAAAATTGAAAAAGATTTCGTTATTTAAATAAATCTGCCCTACTTAAGAGAAAACCAAGGCATTTGATGGGGCATAGGGATACTCTTTTCCTTACCCATTAAGGCTCCGAGGCAAAACTGATTTTTTTCGTACAAAATTGCCTTTGCCACCATAGTAAGGTTGAAGGAAAGATCTTCCTTAATATAGGAAAGAGAGGTTAGAAGTTTTCAATGTTGCATTTGCGTGTTACTTTAGAATCACAACTAAAATATTTGCGGAACCTTTAACGTTGGATAAATCCCACGTAATGGCCGGCGTCACAGCTAAAAGATTGGAAGATCAATGCTTGTGGAGAGCGCAAACAATTTCAAAGTTATAAAAATAATTGTTACAGAACTTACAGGTTGGAAATGAATAAAGCCATGCGAAATACTTTGTGGGCATGTCTACCTCTTCACGTTGTTTTTGGTTACCTCGCAAAAAAGGGGGTGTTTGGCACCAAATATTTTATCCTCTCCTTCCCTCAAAAATTGGAGGGGAAATGTGTCCAGCCCCACTCGCTTACATTTACAGCTTGTGACAGGTACAATACATACAAATCAATTGGAGGGTGGGGGGGGGGGGGGTCAAATTATGGACTATATAATGAGTGGCTTTTATTTTTCCTGGAAATGGGGAACCGGAAGCAGGACCCCCCCCCCCACTCACCCGCCAAATAAGAAATAACTAAGATAAAAAAAAAAAAAAACAGCCTGTTCTGCCTTGTGATGTAGCTTTCTTCCTCCCTTTGCACACCACAAGTCTAAATATTCAAAAATATTACAGAGCATGAAAAATGTATTCTAACAGTCCAACTCCAATCTTCATAGGACATTCCTGAGCTGAGATAAAATGTCGAGGTTTATTCGCCTAAAACAAATTGGCCCATTGCACAGTTATTTGTGACTTTCTTGTTGTTCAACTCACATTACAATTGTTCCCCTTTAAAATTTAAAATTTTGTTATGACCTTGGACACTTCCTGTTTGATTGCATAGCGGCAGCCGCATGGTGTACAGAGAGGACTTAATTAATTACTTCACCCCATATAAGTAACAGTGCTATCACACCTTGCTACAAGGTGCAGTTACTTTCAGAAAACAGAGAAATACAAAGATTGTAATTTGAACAGTACAACAATGACATCACAAATCATTGCGCAATGTACACGGGGATTTTGAATTGAGTGAATAAACTTCAACATTTTATATTTCAGCTCGTAAATATCCTATAAAGATGGGAGTCTACCTGATAGAATTCATTTTTCATGGTCTTTAATATAATTTTTTGAATTTTTTGACTTGAGGTACACTTTAATCGGTTAGCATATGGTATGCCACATGAACAAAGCACAAAAGCTTGTAGGGTGAAATGCAGTACTTTTGAAGAGGCTTGTAAAACATACTAAAGTGCATTGACTAGGTGATGATAATTTTTGATAACCTCATTGCCTGAACGAGCGAAATTTGTTTTTGTTGGGTAAAGCTCTTTCTCTGGTCCCTCCTCTCTTGGCTTTAGTGCAGGCTACAGAATTGACTTGTCTTCCGCATCATTCCCATATATTCTGTTACACATTCCAACACTCATATGCGTACGGGAGCATTTCAGTTTGGTGGCAGAGGATTCTCTGCCCGAAAAATGTAATTCTGCCCGAAAGACTATCCAAGCGGAGCGCCACCATCGGTTGGTGCGGAGCGCACAGAAAATTTTGAAAAATCGCAACCCCTCAGACAGCCGGAAATGGCCTTTCCCAGGCTTACAAGCAGGAACAAACGCCGATATTTTGAACTTTCGTTTGCAATAAAATTTTCACCAAAAATGAGCAAATCTACAAAAAGATCCGAAAAATCCCAGATGAAATGTACCACTACCATTGGATGACTCCATCAAGCTATAATCATTGGAAAATGAGTTTGTTTGCCCGTTCTACAAACTATTTTACGTCATGCAGCATGAGATTATCATCAATATAATTTTGAAAATTGAAAAACTTCAGAAACCCTCGAAAATCCCAAGGCTCTCAACTTCGAGGGAGGATGGCATTGCATCGCATTCCGGCTGCCTATTAAATATAAGTTTCGTCGAACTTTACAAGGATCCCGTGTGTTTTAGTAGCCTGTTTAGCTCAGATTCATAGGCCCGAATTACCCGAGTTGGGATGCCATGCAACGAATTGGCCCTTAAAAACCGATTAGCTCAATTTTCGCGCGATTCCCAAGCAAGGTAGCAGCCTGTTTATATGCATTTAAACAAACAAGGTGGCAAATTATTTCGCGAATTTTGGTATCTTTCAGAGTTTTCATGAAAATTGTACCGTGACTTTGATGTTTTTTTACTATTTTTTCGGCCAAGTGTTTGAAGGAATTCGGGCGCGCCTAGGAGTTTTCTGTGTTAGTAGAAACAAACCAGGTTTTAAGACTCAAACGGCTGCCCGAATTTTTCCAATTTTTCCAAATCCCTGCCCGAATTTTAGGTCTTAAGAATTTTTTTTTTTTTTTTTTTTTTTTTTTGGGGGGGGGGGGCTCCCCCGCCTCGTACGCCTATGCCAACACTAGCTGCAATCATTTGTGACCCAGTTGTCGAAAAATGGTTGCTAGAACAGAGGGTTGTCGTGACAAAGAAATATTGTAACGTAACAGTGTCAGAATAAAGAGGTGTCGTAACTATTTGTGTCGGCGCATGTTTGGCGGATATCAGAACATAGTATGTGCCAGAATGTAGTGCTTGGTTGCCCGCTTGGTTGCAGTCATCATTCCCCATTTATTTTGATACTAGGCTGAGTGATTACCTCAAAGAGATGTTTAGAGCTATATAGGTTACTGCACTTGCGACAACTTTAAGTACCTGGAATAGAGATACAACTCATAGAATTCATCATACCTAGAATTAAAAGAACTTTAATTGTTGTACTGGGTGAACAATGTCCATAGGGTCTGATGATTCAGGAGTGGACCCTTATACAACCTTTAGCTAGAGCTAGCATACAAGGTCTTATCTTGTTTAGGAATACCGGATGCAGGGCTCT
Source organism: Holothuria scabra (assembly GCA_037179385.1). NCBI lineage: Eukaryota > Metazoa > Echinodermata > Holothuroidea > Aspidochirotida > Holothuriidae > Holothuria > Holothuria scabra. Next base: position 36,015,054 of record CM074187.1, read on the forward strand.
TTAACAGGCTTGCTTTTTCTTGTTCACGGGGCCTGCCAGTCTTGCTGAGCAACTGAAACTGCCCTTTGTTCACAGTGTAAAAAGTATACTGTATAGGTCAATGTTAATTTTAGAACTCAATAGAAATTTTACTGCCAGAATGACTCTCAAAAGCTGCCAATCATTGAAAGAGAATATAGAAAGTGGATAGTTTGGGGAGCCATCACATATTAGCAGGACATGTGATGGTTTCATAGAAAGGGAAAATGCAGCGTTCTCAATGTAATACTTGATGCTTCGCTTAAACAGAGTACCATTGACTTGACCTATAGATTTTGGCGGTGTTATGTATGGGCCATGTTGAAAAGAACCTGAAGGCAGGGATTCAGTCAATGAAGAAAAGAAAATATCCTAAAACAGGAAACGCCAGCCTCACATTGCATGTGTGACAGCAATGGTAATAGCATAATGGATGTGTGCGCTGACCGATTTCACTTCATGATAAAAGGAATTTATTTTACTGTTGTGTATATTAGTGCATCAGATGAAATGGACTGCCCTTGGTAAATAATTCATTTACACAAATTAAGAAAGATCATGTTGAGAATATAAGCCAACTGACAACCAGTGATTTACACTTTAAGGTCTAGAAAAGTCTCTAGTTATTTTGACGTAACAGCTAAATATCACAATTTTCCTTTTTTACTCTTCAAAGTATCTTTCATCACATTTTATAATTTCAATATTGCACATTCAATGTATAATTAAACAGTTTCTTCTGATAAATTTCATATTTAATGAGAAAAATTGTTATTACATGACTCTCAACAGCTAATCAAGAAACAGGACAGTCTACTACCCTACTTCAAGTTGGGGTGACTTTTCTTGCCCTTTTGTGGGAAAAATTGGTATGAAACGGAAAGAGAATGGTCTCATGTTACATGTTGTGTGAACTATGGCCTCACAATGATTGAGATGTAATTTACTTTGTTGTACTTTTTATTGTAGGGTCACCTAGACATAACGATTTAGGTCCGTTCCAAACAAACACTGCAAAGTACAAACACGGTGAAGTGCATCCCTTCAATCCTCTCTAATTCCAACGATTAGGGGGGGGGCGTAATAACGTGGGCATATTCTAGCACCCAAGCCCATGGAGGTATTGAGATGTAGGATATGGCTTCACATTACATAAGGTGTGAAAGTACTTCCTGGAATTACACAACATAATTAATGAAATACATGGTCTCAAAGTGCATGGTCAATGAGGAGTCTGGAATACACAGTTGTTAATGGATTATGCATAGTGAAGCATGTGTTCCTAAGAAGGCCCACACAATGGAACAAAGTGTTGAAGAAGGTAAAAAAGCTTCTTGGGAAAAAACACTTCTGAAAAAGTTGACAAAGCATCTTAAAATGTAATTAAGGTGATGATAACTTTTGACCCTCCCAAAGGGTGATAATTATCCTGCAAGTCCTCTCTGCACCTTCCTTTCTTTGTTAATGAGATAATGCTGTGGTGTTAAATAACAATAAGTTCAAATAATGCATTTACAATTTTACACGAGTAACTCATGGTAATGTCTGTAGTATTACGTGCAAATCAAGATAAAATATTTCATCATGAAACATGGTTAGAAGATCTTTAATTAAATGCAGTTCTGAAGCCGAATCAGAGTGAACATCCCCAATTGGTAGTACCCAAATTAGTTTCAAAAGATGGAGAAATCTTTTAAATTCCCTGTTACACTTGAAAGTGTATCTGAAGAAATTTCTGATAGGCCTATTCAGTATTACAGATGACAAGTAAAGCAAGGACTGAATATGCTCCAGTAATGTGAAAGTCAAGCAGTGGCTGCACGTACAAAGATAGTCAACCTTGTATAAGAACAAGTGCTCACCTCAGTGAGTTGTTTGGAGCTATCTCACAGGTAGTGCTTCACACTTGATCTTGAACATGGGCTCGGATCTGGATCTGATCCACCCTCAAGATCAACTTTACTGTGTGAAAGCTCTTGCAGTCAGTATCAGATCCAAAGACTTTGATCCACATTTGAGAGGGAATTCCACCAGAACCTCAAAAACGGGCGGTTTATACCGACAAACTCCTATTGTCAAAACTGATGTTGGCCTTCGCTGACATTACAGCTGGGCTGAGGTGGATGACAAAATGTGTCTTTAAGGTCCATTTAAGGTGCAATTTGAAGTGTTTTAAAGACTATTTATGTATGCAAGTTTGTACATTGCTGCAAAGAAGTCCTTTTCTTAAATGAAACACCAAGAAACAGGCATTTTCTTTTTAAAAATTTTTATGGAAATAAAAGGGGGAATTCTTCTCTCTTACTGGAAAGGGGCAAATTTCAAATTTTTATTCCTGTTCTCCTTTGATTTTTTCATCATCCCTCATCACTTTGGCAAAATTTCTGTGAGGTAGGAGAGTTTCTGCCCCCTCTGGTTGCACTACTGGGGTGAGTTATGCTTAAAGTAAGAAAAGAAGACTGACATTGGTCCAATAAAGGAAAAACTGCCCATTAAGGAAATAATGGCCCCACCTTGCGTGAGTGACCATTGTGTGTGCAAGCACGGGGTGTTAACTGGCTGCACATTGCACCATACATGAAATTTATATCACACATTATGCATGTTGTTGCACATTTGCTCAGCCCCACTTCATAATGTAGTCTTGCAAAACTTGCCCATAATCGTAAATTATTTGTGCAAAAGCTGAAAAAATCCTCCAAAGAACAGAAAGAAAGGTGTTCAAGTGCAGTGCTTCATGGCTTGCCATCTATACTGCCCTCGAGCAAAATTCCAGCAATGGTTATGAAAATCGGGTAATTTGCTTTTCAATACTATAGTAAAACAGTGTTGGAATGTCTCACCATAAGCATGGAAATTCATATAAACCCACCTCGGAACATGATTTTTTTTTTTAAAAAAAGAAGGTGCCGCTTATAGAAATAAAATCCTTCTTATTCCGGAGATCGGGCATAGCCAATTTCTCAATTCTATAAGTAATGAATTTGGCCAAGAGACGCAAAAGAGTAAAAAACATTACCGGTACCATGATTTCAATTTCATTGTATAGTTTTCCCCCGAAAAAAATATGCAAATATTTCATCCACCTTTATCGGGTGATATTCTATTTTTTAATTTTCTAATCAAGTAGCAAGTGGCTGATTTTATTTTCACCACTGCAAACAAAAACTCTAAGTAGGGAATCCTTCGATTCTTCTTATATAAGCCAGGAAACTGCTGTTTCCTGCTCCCTGAGGGGTTGATTTTTCAAATTTTTCTGCATGATCAGCGCCAATCTGCTAGATGGTCGTTGAGGCTGAATTTTAGTTTGATATGGACCAGGGGCGTAACCAGGACTTGTAGAGGGGCAAAGTCGACTCATCGTCAACAATCTTGACCGACAGCACTATCTAAGGTGAGCGCCACCATAAGTTGGCGCGGAGCGTACAAGAAAATTTTTGGCTTTACGAACCCCTGAGATGGCCGCAAACGGCACTTCCCGAGAGTTTTATGCTGCATGTACCCAGCCTGGAAATATGGATCTCATTTCTGCAAGTTCCCAGTTAATGCAAAAAAAAAATTCAATCTATGAAAAATTTTAATATATGCTTTTAAGCGGAGCTCTACCATTGATTGGCGCGGAGCGTACCAGGAAATTTTTGGCTTTACAAACCCCTCAGATGGCTGGAACCGGCACTTCCCGAGTGTTCTAAGCAAGAATATGTTCAGCCTGGCTTCTTAATTGGAGCACTTGACAAATATTTAGGGGCTGAACATACCTTTAGCCCCACTTTTTCATTTTTCATCGCCACCACTGGGATTCAGCATTTTCTTGAGGGCGCGAAGCGCCCAGGCGAGGAACCGAGCGACCGAACCAGGAGAGGGTGTGGTTCTCCCCTCCTACCCCAAGGAGTTTTTGCAATTTTACATCAAAATTGAGCGATCTGGTGAACACCTCAGCTGGAATTTTTTTGGGACATTTTCAATCTTGTATCAATGTTTTCCTTATTGCCTCAAGAGTTATTGTGTGGCTGTATGAGGTTTACTGTAATGGGACCATAGGAAATTGTGTTGCACTGAAACAAAACAGAGACTCATAAGGCTTACATTGGCTAAACCAGCGGAATTGAAATTTTGCCCTGAAAAAGGGCAAAACTCCATTTAAATAAAAAAAAAATAATAAAACTAGGTCTGGGCGGGAGTTAGTGCGACCCCCTCCTGGCTACGGGCCTGTCTCCTGGAATGTCCCCTCCCTTTTTGGAATTTTTTGCTGTCTCGGTGAGGTTAGATGCAATATGGTGCTATACTTTGTTCTTTTTATACTAGATTCTGGTTTTTTCCACAGGGGGTTTTAGAGGGACGACACGCCCTCCTAGTGAAATTGGCCGCCCCTCCAAAATAGTTGTCGCCCTCCAAAAATGCAGCTTCCATTTTTAGTTTATTGTTTCATTACACATATTCAAGTCATAAAGTATGAAGGAAAACTTTCTCTTCCCTCCAGGCTTGGTGCCAGGATTTGACCGACGAAGGGCCACACCCCGAAAGGGGGAGGGTAGGGTGGGTAGCGACCCCAAGCCCCGACAGCCAGGATGCGGTCGATAAATTGGTGAGGGGGGATTTGAAGAAAACCTGTGCACTATACCTGCCATTGCGAGTCATATACGACATGAAATTTGTATATGCTAGTGGAAGATATTTCCGCTCTGATTTAACTGTGGAAAAGCAGGCGAATTTGTTTTTGGTTAGCCTAAACTAAAAAGAATCTGTAATTAATTACAGCTTATATAGGTCAATTGTCACGGCATTTGGGCCCTATCGGGTACACCTTATATTGTACTTCCCTCTTCGAGTCCGTACCGCATGACTGACACAAGAGACTATTAACTAAGTTTAGCTAAATGAGATGAAATTCCGGACATGTACATTAATCCATTCATTCTACTTATTAATATACTTGAAATGATGGGAAGGGTTTGTACTTTATTAGCTCTAGGTAACGGAACTGAAGAAGAGTGGGCAAACCATAACGAACATTTTGGGTTTTATCGCAGAAATAACTCTTTTGAAAGCCAAAATAACTAAACCGACCATGGGAAGGGGACAGATTATTCCGGACAGGGGTCGGGCCATGTCAGCGACCACAAGTTCCGACAGCCACTATGTCGAGGGGTGGTGAGAAAGGAATATGAAGGAGCCTAACTATCCCATGCCATTGCAGCCTGGGGAACATTTTGCACAATATCACTTAAAATCAATTTTGAAAGCCGAGTTGTGCACTGATAGTGTTCTTTTGAGTCTGAATCGTGAAATTGCAAAGCGCGCGATGCGCGCGAAAATTTTTGGCAGGCTTACAAATAACATAGCCTATGTAATCATTAAGAACAAAAATAAAAAAAAAAAAAAAACTGTAGGGGTTGTAGACCGTATCGGGGATAACATACTTTGTGTCGAAACCACCTGGAATACCCGATAAAATAGCCACACTATACTCGGTGAGTCGCTCACCAACTGACCTATCGTATTACACTCAAGAGAACAGCAACTAGGCTTTGTGATATGGCATGAAATTTACGACCTCTACATAATCTGTGTACTCTGTCTATCTACGGCAGGTCCGGAGGCCGCCGGACCAATATTTCAGCAAAAAAAAAAATTAAAGGAAAAAATCTGACCCCTATCCCAAATCCTATTATTCTGCTCATTTTGTAACTTTTTAACCCCAGAGGATCACAAGTAATGAAGTATTACTCAACCGTCCAATAGAGAGACGCCTTTGTTAGTCTGTCTCCTGCATTTGTCACTATAGCATTTGATTGTTATTAGGGCTCTTCATTTTCGAGGGGGCGTTATTGGGAACTTTGAAAAATATTGGAATTATGACGAAAAAGAGAGTTAGGAGAAAGCTTACAAACATCAAAATTTCAGGAGCTTCCTGGGGCTTCACCCCCTGGAGCCCCACCAGGGCCCTTAAGCGGGTCCCTGGAACCCACGCTGATATGCGAGGGCGGCGACCTCATTGCCGCTAGGCGGCAATATTGATTATCTCTCGTGTTGAATTAATCTGCCATACCAATCTGAAATAGCTTGAGGCTCCCCTGCTGTTACTTGCAAAAGTTGATTTCACTGGACTTACACTCTCTAGATATGTGTAATGGAAGTATAGATAAAACTGGAGTGAATCTAGAGCACAATTTGGGGTTCTTAATAGGGAAATTTTTCATTGAGAGCAAAAAACAGGTAAACCATCGGGGAGACAAGTCGTCGTCGTCAGTGACTGCATACTTTATCGTAACGACTAAAAGCCTCCCCGAAAAACTGTAGAAAATTCCCCCCATGCCTTCCTCCTCTTGCCGTTCATCTTTTTTTTTATTTATTTTTTGGCTCTCCTTCATTTTTTCAACATCGCCCGTCCCCTCCCCAAAATTTCTGTGGGGGAGGGGACACTCTGCCCCCTGCCCCCCCCCCCCCCCTCTGGCAACGCTAGTGATATGGACATTTTTCTGCTAACAAAACAAATATTCAACGTAGCCACTACTCAAAATCTGCCTTGTAAGCCCACGAAATGCCATTTCTGGCTATCTAAGGCGATTTTTAAAAAAGGGTTTCTCCACGCTCATTGCCAAACCATAGGTGGCCCCAGCCCATGGGTGGCACTCCACTAAGAAAGGTTTTTTTTCTGGCAGAATGACATTTTTTGAGCAGAAAGTGTCCCCCGCCAAACTGCAATGAGCTGGTGTTCACCTATAGCAGAGATTATGCCCTGGTTGGGGATCTGGAGTCAAACAAAGAGTTCCCGCACCCCCTTTCCGGGTCAGAATGATGTCCCGGAAGGCCATGAAGTTCCATAGTTAAAAGTGACACATATTTTTTCATAACTTCAGGCTTTATAAAAGAAATTACAAAAAAATAACTCTTCTTTTCCAAAAGCTCTGAAGTCTGGAACTTATACGGCAGAAAGTTTGGATTTTAGTGTTTGGTCTAACGGTAAGAGCATCCGTCTCTCACGCGGATGGCCCAGGTTCTCTTCCCAGGTCGAGTCATACCAAAGACTCTAAAAAAAAAAGGAACCTACTGCCGCTGTGCGCGATGCTCCGCATAAGCAACGGAGTAGGGAAACAAGCCAGTAAGCCACAACTGGAAAAAAGCCGTGGTCGAGCCGACCACGGCTTTTTTCCAGTTGTTGACTTGAACCAATAGGTTGGAAACTGGGCCGTAAAACTCTAACTAACTAAGTAACTAACTTTAGTAGAGAGAGTTGAAAATTTCGAAAATGTTTTGAAGGATATGTTTCTCTTGTTAGTCGCAACATCAAAAACTTATGTGGTGCGTCCAGAAGGAGCAAATCGAAAGTCCACCACCTATAGCATAGATTAAGACTCACAGAAGACACTCGATTATTTACCAGTCATCAACGACGGGGACCCACTGCGTTCCTAACCTCCAAGCAATTAATACGACCAAGTAAAGACAAAAACCTCAAATCAGTAAAAAATTTTACACCATCCAAGACAGCTGGTTCCGAATGTTCCTTTTATCTGCTTCGTTTTTGTTTTACCATCCTAAAAGGTTAAGCCACTATTTTCCAATTATCTCTCCCCTGCCTCCTCATCTCTGCCCAACTCCCTATCCCTCTGTTAGTTTGATGTTTTATTGTTTTCTTTTTATTCCTGGCCTTCTATGATTTTTTCTTCATCTCTCATCACGTTCACAAATTTTCTGTGGGGCAGGAGAAGTTCTGCCACCTCTGGTTGCACTACTGGGGTGGATCCTGCTTAAAATAAGAAGAGAAGACTGACATTCGTCTCATGAAGGAAAAATTGCCCTTTAGGAAATAATGGCCCCACCTTGCATGAGTGACCATTATGTGTGAAAGCATGGGTGTGTAAACTGGCTGCACATTGCACCATACATGAAATTTATGTCGCACACTGTGCATGTAGTGTAGCAGTTGAGTGTAGAGTGTGTAAAGGTGTGTAAACTAGAGAGTGGCGCTCTTCAATATTTCGAAATGTGTGTAAAAATTTGTGTAAAAAAATCCTGGTGCAACAGGGGTTAAAAAGCCATCTCTAAATCTCTCTAAAATGCAGTCTAGCGCCATCCTGAACACAATTAGCCAATAAAAAAAGTGAGGCCCTCTGTGTAAGGTCTCACAATGAAAAATGGCTTCACTTTACGGTGAATTGTTTGGGCCATGGATTCACAATGATAGTACAACAAACCCTCACCCACCAACACACACACACACACACGGACAGGTTTTGACCCCTCTCTCAGTCCTGGACCTTCAGTCACCCCGGGGTACCTCACCATGGGTTAGACCTCGAGACTGGTAACCTGGCAAAATTTACCGTTACCATGGTAACCATTGCGATTTTAGCTGGCATTGCCATATATAGCCCTATAGGCAAAGTGAATACAATATCTCATCCTCCTCACGGAGCGATGAGATAATATTTGCAAAAGATACAAGTCTTTCAAGGCAGGCAGCAAGTTTAATCTGGCCGCTCAGCAGGCTCGAGCGTGTGAGCTGTGTACAGTCTTCAGGAACAGTTGTGAACAGGTGTTACAGCACTTGCTCGTGGAGGTTGCAGCAACGGGCAGTGAGAAGTAATTTGAATGGTTGCATTGGAGCACAATGCGATGGAATCACCGTTAAGAATAGGAACAGAAATAAAATGAAAGGTGGATGGAAGTATTACGTGAGAGACTTGGGGCAAGTTTAATCCCTACACTGTTAGACGCGCTGACTCCTCACGGAGGCTCAATCGGAGGGCGGAGGTGTTCATTTGAAATGCGCACAGTTCTATTCGGCTATCTGCGGGAAGAATGACGCATGCGTAAGAGACAATTCCATTGTGACGAGATGCCAGCGTGCGTGCATTTCCAAAGCGAGTTCTACACGCGCAAAATGCATTTCTCTGTGTGAAGTCAGGAATAATTGACGCGTACTTCCGCGTTCTTGGAAAAAGAACGCAGAAATAGATTTTGTGTTGCAAGCGCGTAAGAATGGAAGTGCAATTTATTGAAGAAGCTTGTTTTCAAGAATTGCAATGTTTTAAAATCACACGTATTTATACTACCGAAGATATCAGTTTACTGTTAGCTTTCAAAACGACTGATCAGTGATCAGCACTTCCGTCCCTCCGGTTCTGCCTCCGTGAGGAGTCACCGCGTCATTCTAAGCTTGTATTTATGTTTATAATATCTTTGATTTTAACATACATAAATAGTATGCTATGCGCTGCTGGAACCTTTGTTACCAGTTGACCTGAACAGAAATATCACTAATGCATGCGCAAATGTAAACTTCGAGCTCGTCTTTTTTGGAGCACTCATTTTTCTCACAAATCACGATGACTGGTCATTCGTACACTTACTACAAAAGATCAACAACGACAAGCAAACCTCCTAAAAATAACCAGGGTGGATCAAGGGGGGGGGGGGGTGGGCTACTCCAAAAGCGGTCTCGCTGTGCATGCGAATCTCCAGGTTAACCTTTGCAATATGGGCAATTGTTACTTTTTGGGGGAAGAACCTAAACAGTTTACCGGAAGATAACTAAGAAGAGATTTGGTTTGACCTACCCCGCACATAGAAGATTGACCAATTAATCTCATTTCAAGTCACATTTAATTATAACTGGGAAGTGTCCCACACTTTGTTCCAAGTGATTGTGAACGTTACCGTATCGGTAACGTTATAAGCGGCGAGTGAACATTTCGTTCTCTGAAGAAAATATGTTGAGAAAGTTGAATTTGTATTACAGAATTTTTACGATGCTAGACACTTTATTTTCTAGACAATTTATTGCATTTTGGGGAACATATTTGGAATCAAGAGCAGAAAATTGGGAATTTTATGAAAGAAAAAGAAAAAGGGGAAACAGAACGTTGGGTACGTAATGATCTAATATCACAAAATTTTCGATTTCGTTTTTCATCTTCAGAAGATGGGCAAGTTTTTAACTGCTTGCCTTTTATTTTTATTTGCGAGTATTTTTGAATAGGGGTCGGTTTGTGAAGCGCGCCAAAGGTTCTGCCTTTTTAAACAATTATTTAAGTTTTAGGAGCGTGTATTGAAGAGAATTACTAATTTTATGGTAGAAAAGTTGGGGAAACCACGTGGTACTTGACTATCTTGTGTCACGCAGGGTAAATTTCCATTTTTTTTTTTTTTTTTGAACCAAGGGGGACATTGCTTCTGTATTTACATCCCTGGTGTCCCACAGCCCGCTACTCAGGGGCGTAGCCAGGATTTTCTTGTGGGGGGGGGGGGCAAAGTCGACTCATCGTCCCCAATCTTGACCGACAGGACTATCTAAGCGGAGCGCCACCATCGGTTGGCGCGGAGCGTGCAGGAAAACTTTTGGTTTTAGAAGCCCCTCAGATGGCAGGAAACGGCACTTCCCGAGTGTTTTATGCTGCATGTTCCCAACCTGGAAATGGATATCATTTCTATAATTTCTCAATTAATGCAAAAGAAAAAAAAAAACAATCTATGAAAAATGTCAATACATGTTTCTAAGCGGAGCTCTACCATCGATTGGTGCGGAGCGAACCAGGAAATGTTTGGTTTTACAAACCCCTCAGATGGCCGGAAACGGCACTTCCCGAGTGTTCAGAGCAAGAATATGTTCAGCCCAGTTTTGAAATCCTCCCCGCTTCTTAATTGGAGCACTTGACAAATATTGAGGGGCTGCACATACCTTTAGCCCCCACTTTTTCATTTTTCATCGCCGCCACTGGGATGTGGCATTTTCTTGAGGGAGCGAAGCGCCCAAGTGAGGAGCCCAGCGTCCGAACGGGGAGAGGGTGTGGTTCTCCCACTCCTACCTCAAGGAGATGTTGCAATTTTACATCAAGATTGAGCGATCTGGTAAGCAGCTTAGCTGGAATTTTTGGCCATTTTCAATCTTGTATCAATGTTTTCCTTATTCCCTCGAGAGTTAGTGTGTGCCTGTAAGAGGGTTACTGTACGAGTCAATGGGGCCCTAGGAAATTGTGTTGCACTGAAACAAAACAGCTACTCATAAGACTTACATTGGCTAAACCAGCGGAATTGACATTTCACCTTGAAAAACGCCAAAACTCAATTTAAATAAAAAAAAATAATAAAAAAATAGGTCTGGGCGGGAGTAAGTGCGATCCCCCTGGCTACTGGCCTGTCTTCCTGGGTGTCCCCCTCCCCTTTTGGAATTTTTTGCTGTCTCGAAGAGCTTAGATGCAACATGGTGCTATATCTTGTTCTTTTTATACTAGATTCTAGTGTTCTCCACAGGGGGTTTTAGAGGGGCGACACGCCCTCCTAGTGAAATTGGCCGCCCCTCCAAAATAGTTGCCGCTCTCCAAAAAATACAGCTTCCATCTTTAGTTCATTGCTTCATTACACATATACAAGTCACAACTGGAAAATGTGTCTTCCCTCCAGGCTTGGCGCCAGGATTTGCCCGACGAAGGGCCACTCTCCGAACGGGGGAGGGGTAGGGTGGGTAGCGACCCCAAGCCGTCGATGAGTTGGTGAGGGAGATTTGAAGAAAACCTGTGCACTATACCTGCCATTGCGAGTCATATACGACATAAAATTTGTGTATGCTAGAGGAAGATATTTCCGCACTGATTTAACCGTGGAAAAGCGGGCGAAATTTTTGGGGGTTAGCCTACACTAAAAAGAATCTGTACTTATTTAAAGCTTACATAGATCAATTGTCTCGGCCTTTTGGCCCTATCGGGCACAACTTATATTGTACTTCCCTCTTCGAGTCCGTACCGCACGACTGACACAAGAGATCACACCTTCCTAGTTTAGCGAAATGAGATGAAATTCCCGACATGTTCATTAATCCATTTATTCTACATATTAATTTACTAGAAAAGAATGGAAGGGTTTGTAGTTTATTAGCTCTAGGTAATGGAACTGAGGAAGAGTGTGAAAAGCATCTGAACATTTTGGGTTTTATCGCAGAAATAACTCTTTTGAAAGCCAAAATAATTAAACCGACCATGGGAAGGCAACAGATTATTCCCGACAGGGGGCGGGCCATGTCAGCGACCACAAGTTCCGACGACCCCTATGTCGAGGGGGTGGTGAGAAGGGGATATGAAGGAGCCTAACTATCCCATGTTATTGAACCACTTGGCACATTTTGCACAATATCACTTAATATTTTAAAAGCCGAGTTGCGCACTGATAGTGTTCTGTTGAGTCTGAATCGTGAAATTGCAAAGCGCGCGAAGCGCGCGAAAATTTTTGGTAGACTTACAAAAATAACATAGCCTATGTAATCATTAAAAACAAAAAGAAAAAAAATTGAAACTGTGGGGGTTGTAGACCGTATCGGGGATAACATACATTGCGTCGAAAACACCTGGAATACCCGATAAAATAACCAAACTATGCTCCGTCTGTCCGTGAGTAGCTCACCAACTGACCTATCGCATGACACACACAAGAGAACAGCAACTAGGCTTTGTGATATGGGATGAAATTTAAGACCTCTAAATAACATGTGTACTCTGCCTCCCTGTTTCTTGGTAAGGTTGACAGGACTTACACTCTCTAGATATGTGGAATGGAAGTATTAAAAAAATCTGGAGTGAATCTGCAGCGCGCGTAGCGCGCCGAAAATTTGGGGTTCTTATTACGGAAATTGTCCCTTAAGAGCAAAAAACAGGTAAACCATCGGGGACACTAGCCGCCGTCGGGGACTGCATACTTTATCGTAACGACTAAGAGCTCCCCCCCCCCCTTCGAAAAACTGTAAAAAATGCCCCGGTTCCCTCCCTCCTCTTGCCGTTTATCTTTTATTTATTTATTTATCTATTTATTTATTTATTTATTTATTTATTTATTTATTTATTTATTTATTTATTTATTTATTTATTTATTTATTTATTTATTTATTTATTTATTTATTTATTTATTTATTTATTTATTTTTGCTCTCCTTTACTTTTTCAACACCATCCATCGCGCCCCCAAAATTTCTGTGGGGGGGGCACCCTCCCCCCCTGCCCCCCCCCCCCCCCACCACCCGCTGGCTACGCTAGTGCCGCTACTTTCCAAGATTCCTCACATTTGCAGTTAGCCGTTTGCATCTATTAAAACGTAACACCACCCTCATCAGATCTTTCAACACGTTAAGCACGTATGCGTATATTTAGTTGTATCTGAATTAAGCTTTTTGTTTGTGTTTTGTAACGAATACATGTCAGGCAGTTAAAACTGTTGAAAACAAACAGGTAAATACTCTTTTCTATATTGAGAATCCTCAAATTAATCCACTTTCGCTGGGATACCCCTACGTAATTATTTAACTTTGCCCGGCGCTTTTTAAACAATACATCAGTAGTGTGCACAATAATTGGAGGGTTAGCGAGTCATTCCCAACCTCTGCAAGTAGTCGGGGGTATAAGCTAGACGGAGAACTCACTTGAAAGTTGTCTGACAGAGCAATTTGAACGGATTGGCCAGTGGCGTAGAAAATGAGGGGCAGGGGGCAAGTTTCCCCTGGAAAATGTTTTGGGGAAATTTGTGGTATTTGGGGAAATTTCAAGTTGACGAAATAATAGTTCCTTTTCCTATTTCTTTAAAGTTTTTTCACGATAAGTAAGCGTGAAACATTTCTCATGCTTAACTCGAATTTCCCCAGATCTCATCTGTGTTACTGCAGCATGAAGCGCGCTGAACTCGCGTTCCGCAGAAATGCCCTCTCTGCAGCCGCGTGAATGTTCTCTGGTACACATGCAGGGTATTTTGATCAGTTCATCGTATACTTCGCAACACTGACAGGCCTATCGACGAATCCGGAAAGATTGTGATGGTCTGATTTTAGTCGGCCATTACTGGGGTCCATCACCTTTAATATTTAAATTTCCTTCCCTACCTGTTGCATGGATGGTTGTACACTGAAGTGTTTCTTGATTTTTCAAACTTCACTGGATATGAGGTTTTGAAATTCACGTAGACAGTAAATGAAGACAATTAAAGGCTGATGTACCCCATTAATGGCTGCCTCCAGTCACTAAAAGCAGCGCTACTCGGATTCGTCCATAAGACCGGAGCACAGGATACCATCATCGAGCTAGTTCCCTACGTATTGTTGAGCTTATGTTATGTTCATCAACTTGATGCACTATTGGATAATACGTTGCTAATAAATAGTAACATAATCATAGCCTCGTGAACGAAATATTCGCTCATTAAATCATTAAAATTTCAGTTTGTTTTCGTTCCACAACCATTATATTTATATTCAATTTAAAGCTGTCAGCAATACATACCTAAGGTAGGCCTTGGAGTTGCCAGTTTTTCCTTTTTATATATATATTGTGCACAAATTGTCTCCTTAAAAGTTTTTCAGGACAAGAAAATACGACATTCTAAGCACGCAGTAATAAGTCATAGGGAGTGTCATTTCTTGCAATCTAGCGGCGTTTTTAGCGAATATTTCCTTGACGGGACGCTCCGTGCGAACCGATGGTTGCGCTCCGCGTATCACTGTCATCCGCCACTTAAGTTGACAACGCCCTTGGATAGGCGAGGTTTAACAGCCCAGTTTCAAACCTATTGGTTGACAGGGCCCTGGTTTAAGTTTAAGCATTTAATGGCTTCTCATCCTTCAAGCTAGTACCGGGCAGGTTATAGAACTGATCTTACTCTGTGTTTAACCATGGGTGGAGCTAAAACAATAGCTTACCGTTGTCTAGACATAATAACCCTGCAAACGTGGGAAAAATGCATGTTTACCTTATTTTTAAACGACTGGTTCGGAAAATTAATCTATTTAATCTGTTCGGAAAATCTAATTAATCGTTAGGGATGGGGGTGACAACGGGCCCATGATGACATTGTCTTAATCCTATGTATATAGTAGGCAGCTTCAGGATCTTGTAGGCCATGTATTAGCTTAGGTAACATTACATGACGCCATGATTATCTTGTTATTATCATAAATTTTGTATGTAATACATGCACACTGATCTTGAAAATATACTGAAACTGAAAATATACTGAAGCTGAAACTGAAACGTTTTGTGGAAATTTTCGTGCTTCCCCCTCCCCCCTATAGCTACGCTACTGGGATTGGCCATCAAGCGTGTTTAAATATTCTTCAAAATGTTGACAATTGACACTGTTTTGCATCTCAGCAGTATTAAAAAGGAATTTTTTCTAAAGGGGGGGGACCTCTTCCTTTAGACCCCTTCCCCGGGCTGTGAAAGATGAAACCTTCCGAACTTCTTATTGAAACTTTTACGATATGTCACCTTTCAGTTGGTAACCATGGAACAAATCACGATTCCTGACATCTTCAGAACAACATTTACATTTATTTCGGTCATTAGGAGTTCTCAGCTTGCGTTTAGACGACGAAAACTTTCCAGCACCTCTCCCTCTCTTCCGTAGACGCCTATCCATGTATGTCGGGGAATTTACCGTATACCCCTTCCTCTAACTCACTATTCTTGCACATGCTATTGCATCTCCAGCAAAAAAACGGTTAATAGTTTAAAGGCCCAGTCCTCTTACCCCAAACAGTGCCAATTCTCCTAACCTTCTTACTGAAGCCCCTCCCACAACTGTCTGAAATTCATCCTCATCCAGACACAATCTCAGTTTATTGGTTCAGGGTGAGTATAGAAAAACTCAATTTATATAATGAAAACACCCTCAGTACCGTTCATGCTGTGTAATATAAGTTTTGACACTCTGCATTGTTTGAATTAGCTGTCAATCAAAGAGCTGCGCCGATTGAGAATTTCGCTCCCCGGGTAACAAAATTGTAGTTTGGGGTTAGAGGTTTGGCCCTTTAAATTCTAGTTTGATATTGAGAGGCTAGTACAAAGCAAGTTTATGTTTCCAAGACACACTTTCCTCCCGCTTGAACGCATTAATACTAAGAACAACAGTCTTCAAGGAAAATTCATGCTATAATCTGACAAAAAGAGGTATATACTTGGACTGAAGTGGGTGCATCTGTCCCATGCATGGATAAAGAGATGATGGACTCTCAATTTCCCCCATTCTCTTTAAAAGCGTAGCAGATGCATTATTCTGAAGTCCGCGATCTACAGAAGAAGCAGAACAATACTGTATATTTGTTTCATACGGTGCAAATCTAACGGCATTATATCTCCATATTCATCTTCATCCAGACACAATCCCATTTATTGCTTCAGGATGAGTACACAAGACCCCAATGTGTAATCAAAAAACTCTCAGTACAGTACGAGCTGCGTAATATATAGCCTTGGTACTTTGCATTGTTTGAACTAGCTGCTAATCAAAGAGCTGAGCCAACTGAGAATTTGTATAGACTGCCACAAAAATTGTAGTTTGGGGTAAAAGTGTCAGCCTTTTATAGGTCTACAAGCTTGTCTCCAAAAGTACAAAAATCACCCTTGATGTGTTGGCATAACTACCTTCTCAGTGATAATACAAAGGAAAAAGTCAAATTCACTCCATTGTAATATCTAACTTCGATCAAAACAAATTCAGTCATTTTAGAAATGTAGTCTATGAAAGACTCGAATATCAACAACCAACTCTTTGAAGAATTCCTACAGTGCCTGTTAAGTAAAAGTTTGATTCAAATCTGGAAGTCTGGAAGGATTCCAAATCAGAGTGTACCTCTGTGCAAACGGAAATCACTCGTCTAGGGTTACTGGTATAAATCCCAAGATCACAAATTGGTCAAAAGCAAACAGTTTGCTGACAATATCTAAGATATTTAATAAGCCTACGTGATTAAATATTAGTTCATTCTTTTGTGCCAAAACATTAGAAATTATTCAACCAGTTGGTTGTAAATGAAAAATTTATTTCGAAGACAAAATATGAAATGTCTATTGATTTTAGTACCTTGTCTGTTTTGCTATATGGAACAATGCACCATCAACTCATTATTCTCTTCTATACAGAGATTAGGAGTTCGAGTCCTGGCCGGGTCATACCATTGTACTTGGTGCGCAAAATAAGCAATGGAGTACAGGAAACAAGCCAGTGAGCCACAACTGGAAAAAGGCCTTGACCGGCTCGACTAGAAAGTACATCTAAATAACTCTTCCATACAACCCTGTGGCATTAGCTCACAATACTTTAGAAAAATTCCAATGTTAGAAAAAGAGAAAAATGTAATAAAATGAAGATTCTCCTACAAACATACAATGCCAGTGACTGGAAAATGAACTTGGAAATTCAAGAAGTGTTTTTGTGACAAGCATTTTACTGTAGACTAGTTCATTATTGAACGTGAATCACCTGACTCTTGCAAATGTTTGCTAAAAGATGAATTTATTGCATTTGATGGACATATTTGAAAATGGTGAAAATAAATAGTTTCCACACAGAGTTGCGACCGAACATTAGAGAATTCTTCTCCTTGAAAGAGGACGTCATGACTTGGCCGATTACCTAACGACTTGTCCGATTTTTCAACAATGGGAAACCGAAGACAAAAAAAGGCTGTCACGGAACCGTGTAATCTGCAACAATGCTGCTTTTTGTAACCAGCAAGGACTTCAAAGACAGGATATGTTAACTTTGTCCAAGTTCCAAGGAAATGCATTCTCTAATGAGTTTCACAAATAAAAAGGTCACATCAATCTCTAACTGTGCAATCAAAGTACAATGCCTTGCAAAGGATAAAAACCAAAGATTGAACCTAGTCACTCTATAATAGAGTGAAATGTGTCAATTTACTATATTAGAGTGACAATTCACTTCAAGAAGAGAGACATTCACTTCAAGAATACTGAAATTCACTCCAATATGAATGAAAATTCTGTCTTGAACGAGTGAATAGGAATTACTCTTTTTTAAGAGTGGTCCCTGCAGACTCTCTATCAAGAGTGAAACTTCGCTCTTTTGGAGTCAATTTTACTCTTTTTGGAGTGAATTTCACTCTTTGTGGAGTGAATTTTACTCTTCTCGGGTTGAGTTTCCGCTCTGTTAGAGTGTACCTTAAAACTTCACTCTTGTAACGGGAAATTTTGTCGTTTTGGTTACAGCTAGTGGAGGCAGGTGGAGGTAATTTGGTGCGATAGCCAGTAACAACCAAAATGAAATCCATGCTTCAAATTTGTAGACCGGGACACTTCCACTTTTCAGTTTAGGGTTTGAGAAAAACTGGGAGGAATCGAGTCTTTTAGAAGGGGGACAAGAAACGTCGTTCCTTTGGTTGAGATTTTGTATTCCTACAATAAATTTCGATGTGTTCATGGATGTCACAAAGAAAGCGCCCTACCGTCTTTAATTTTTCCTCAGACAGAAACCCGCTTCCTCACTTTAGCAAATTAGAATTTGTATTAAAAATAGATAGATTTGAACTGAAGTTTTTTCTGACAATTATGCACTCTCCTTGCAAGACTTTCGGATGTGAGATGGGAGGTGTCCCTACGCAAAACTTTTTGAGTGTCTAAGTTATGGGCAACTACACGAGAGAGGTGTCTAACTGTCCTGTATGGTTAACTGTATAATAGTGTTTCTGCCCCTAGGAAGCTAAAAAGACATGTTTGAATTCAAAAGAATCCGGTTGCCTCAGATATATCCCTTTCGATATTGGTTTTGATTTTTTGTAAGTTGTAGCCATGCCGACTCTTACGTTTACCGTAAGGAAGACAGGAAGAATTGATACCTTCAATTTTTTCTTTTCCATATTACTCAAGTATATATTCTAAATTTTCGGTCTGACCTCGACCATCCTCATAATACAACTGACAATAAAAAGCTAGTTAAAGTACACTGTGAACTGTAGCGGTATATAGGTGTACAAGAGGGAGCGTGCTGCCAAAAAAGGGGATCAGAAACGGATGAATGAACATTTTACTAGTGAACCTGAGAGGACCATTCTATACCATTGTCTCCTGAAAATCCATTCATTCATTCGTTCATCATTCATTCATTCGTTCGTTCGTTCATTCATTCATTCACTCACTCGTTCATTCGTTCGTTCATTCATATATTCATTCAACAGACATATTCATCAAGGGATTAAGATGACCTATATATACATACCCATCTGGCCACTTGTCTCCGCATAGGGTTTAAGCATAAGCTAAAAAGATTGTTCTCAATTTTATTTTTTTCCTATATTATTTGTCAAATTTTTTGAAATAATATTATAACCCAGGTTATCATATAGCATATGATGCACACTAGAAAAACAGAGAAGACTATCTAAGCTTTTGACCATGAACAAAATGAAATAGACAAAACATATCAAAAGAATAACAAAGATGGGCATAAGAGATAGAAAGAGACAGAGGGAAAGAGGAGATAGCAAGGGCAAGGAACAAGAAATTATAGGGTTGAAAAAAGGGATCATTTTGGAACATTGTAATTCAACTAAGTTACAGGTAATTGTTTAGAAGTTTATCCTTGGGCTTACATTGGAAAGTCATAAGAGACGTATGGCAGCCTGAGATTTACTGTTGTGAGAAAGATAGTGCCGTAGACCGTAGCAAGAGCTGTTTAGAAGAAGTTTGCAATGCTGTCTGTTATGAAGTGTTACATTAAATAAACTCCTTTAGCGAGTGATAATGGAGTAATCCGAAGCATTAAAATGGATAACAACATCAGATACAGTTCTTGGTAGCATATTATCACAATGGTCATAAACAAAACTATGCGTACAATAGGAATGAACGTATCTTGTATAAAGCAAGTTGATTTCCCAGAAGTGGCAGTCAGTTTGGTAGCGCATAGGTTTATTTTTGAGTACCTTGATTCAAAATTGAGTAATTTGTTTTGTAGGATTTGAGCAGTCTTAAGCATGACATCTTAGCTGTACCGCAGGGGTGGTGCTAGAATTTGCCCGATAGGGGACCAAGTTCCCAGACACGGGGGCAGTATTTCAAGGCCTTTTAAAAGGCGATGAGTTCGTCCCTGTGAAACGTAAGCTGGCAGAACTCGAGGCGCGCGTAGCGCGCCGAAATCTTTGGCTTTCTTTTAAAAAAATACTTAAAAATCTGGAGTTTATTTGAAGAAAAACTTTTGAATTTTTGAAAAAAATTTGGCTTTTGTAAGAACTATTACAATTTTGGGGTGTGTATTGAAGAATCTGTCCTTCATATCGGCATAATGAAACGGCCCCTCTTACTTTTTGTTACATTCTTCCTCTCTGCCTGATTAACTCTTCCCCCTTCATGGAGGAAAGGAAGCCCACCACATGCAGACTTGATTAAGTCAATCCTCATATCTGATCTATTGATTGACAGTCAATGATGTGTTTCAATACACAAAAAGTTACGTAACATTTGGGGTCAGCTAACAGGTCAGTCAGCACGTGTTTATTGCTTTTCAGCAGTGTGAACACAATGAAAAATAGCTTATTTGAAGTCACAGATCATGTAACAAACTCAGATACACCCCACACCGCCTTTCATATACTAGGGTGTCTATGTTGCTTTTTCAAGAAGCGACGTCACAGCATGAGCAAAATCAAAAACCGCGTTACACATAGGCGACACCTAAAATTCTTCAGAGGTTAAACATTTAATCTTACTAGGCCTACATTCTAAGGCTCAAAGAAGAGACTAGAAGTTCGCTAGAACTCTTATTTGAACGACGATTTGAAAATTGCTTATTATCTTGGAGAAATTTTGGAATTTAATGAAGGAAAATTGTTTGTTGTTGTTGTTGTTGTAAGTTTATAATGTAAAATTTGGGTTTCGTATTGAGTGATATGCCTTTCAAGAGCAAAACTAGGTAGAATGTCGGGGTAAATAAGAGAGCTGGCTTTGGTTATTTGCTGCACGGACTATCCATCGAAATTCGAAAATTTTGCCACTTTTAACAATATGTAGCTTATATTTGAAAAAATTGTATTTTTATGACAGATTTCTGTTTTTTTTTTCAAGAATCTTACCTTCTTATAAGAAAAATCAGGTAGGGGTGATCTGTTGCTTTGTTGGGGTTACCGAATATCATCATGCAGCTCGTAAGGCTGTTGGACCACATCGAAAAATAGTTTGGCTTCCTTTGCATTTCAAGTCTTACATTTAATACATTGACATAGGCGAACGGGAGCATTTTAGTTTGGAAAGGACAGAGTTGTGTTTTTTGTCCGAAAATGAAATCCAGCCCGAAAGTCTATCTAAGTGGAGAGCACAGAAATTTTGAAAAACTGAGAACCTCAAGACGGCAGAAAATGGAATTTCCCGGGCTCGTAACTAAACAAAGCAGTCATTATTTTGAGGTTTCTTTCGCAATAAAATTTTCACTCAATAATACTGCCCCAAAACGAAGAAAAATTTGCAATCATGCATGCAAAGTAACCTGTTCGACAAAAACACTATCTAAGCGGAGCGCCACCATCTGTTGGCGCGGAACGTACAGAAGATTGTTAAAAAGTCTAACCCCTCAGACAGCCGGAAATGGCATTTCCCAGACTTGTATCTGGATATGAACAAATCGTTATTTTAAGCTTTCCTTGATAGCATTACAAAAGAGAATATGTTCAAGATTGCCCATATAGTAACTTCTGTCCCTGTAAGTTTTCTATTACATACTACCGTATTATTAAGGCCTCCCGACGAGACGTGTGACCAGTTCCCAGACGGGGGGCAACGTTGTCGATACCCACAAATCTATTATTCGATCAGTAATAATTTCCGTCTCTTTTCAGTCAGTAAGTTTGGGGTTTAATCTCTTCCATTAATGGGGAATATTTAATTTACTTGAAATATTTTTGAACTGTTTCTTTACCCATCTTTTCATTCTTCCAAGCAATTGAACACAGTTGTCATTGGTGATCGGTCTAAATTTTAATTATTAAATCCAAAGATAACAGCGTTACGTAGTATTCATTCTCACTTTGAGTGTCCTAGCCATATTCTTACAAATTCTTCTCAGGCTGTTTGTAACTTACGGTATTTAATATTCAAATCCATTCCTGTCCTCTACAGCGAATTGTTCCTTTCTTAGAACGATTAGTAGTGTTCAACATGTCCTAGTACGGAAGAAAATATTGTCCATAATAATATCGTGGAATTATAAGTAGCAATGCAACCTACCCGCGATAATCTTGTGATGGTTCTCGTTAATATCATTCAATGAAAGAGCACTTGCGTTACACTACAACACCGCCGTAAATCTTTAATCGGCAAAGATTTCGGTTCTTTCTGTTTAATCGTTTCACAAATTAATACTAGTGTTCGACATCTACACCGGTCAATGTTGCATTTACTCTGCATAATGAAGTACCTACTCTTACTTCAGCTGTTTGGTATTTTCTTTCCATTTCATCTTGTACACAAAGTACACAGCTCAGCAGAAGGTAAGTTAAAAACTGTTTCTTCCTTTTTTTTCAAAGAAGAAGTATTAATCGTACATTGCATCAAAGGAATCAATTAGTCTGGAAATTAAGAAGATTGTAAACTACAAAAAGAGAAAGTTGTTGTTTGAAAATTTGATCTCCTTTTGCGTCGATATATCAAACGTTTAGTCAAAGGTATTTGCTTTTGTAAAGAAAACTGATAAACTTGCTTTACTACAACAACACTCTTTAATTGATGATCGCTAAAATACTTCAAGTTACTCTAAATCTGAACACACCGGGCCGAAAGGAGAAAGAATCTAGGTTAAAAGATTTTAAAAATAATCATTTTATTATTTTACGTTTTAAGACGACAAAATAAATGGGTTTTTTTTTGGCAAATGCAGCCTACTTAAAAAATGCGAAAGGTACTTTTTGTCAATCTCGCAAACAGATAACACGGGAAAACAATTTTCTCGTGCTAATTAGTTTCCTCAAACTACGTTTTTCAAATACATCGATATGCTTATAAAGTTCAGTATAAAACTTAAACCTCTATAAAAACGAAGTTAAAAGTGGTAAATATAGAAAATGATCTGAAAATATCTGTTTGCTTATAGAAGAATAAAATGTTTCAAGTACGTATACACCATTAAGAAAATCCATTCGGTATTTTCATCTTAGCATTATTAAAACATTACACATTCTGTGAACTTAAATGCTTTAAAAGTCAAATCTTTAATTACAAGAAACTTTTATAAATGTGTAACATTAATTGTCCAAACAACGCCTTTTCTTTCTTTTCTGTTTCGATTAAATTCCTTATAGTATAGAGATTATAGTTCTCTTACTAAGATACCACTTAAAACAAGAACGTACAAAACTCTCGGTCCTGTAAGCCTTTGCTATCATAATTCTTTTGTGTCATTATATGTAATAGTCCAATGGACGAGTTTTTTGAAAGCACAGCTTATGAGAAATTTTACACTTCATAGAAGTCTTATCTTACAATTGTTACCCGAGTAATCTACCTAAATTCAATGCGGCCAAAAAATGTTTCATACTAATTAGAATTTAACTAAATCATTCTACGCTTTAAAGAAGACGTTCACCCAAATAGTCTGGTTTTTAAAATGAACTCCTGAGAACTACTTTCAGGAGTTTATTGTATTGGCTTATCGCTTCATAAGGACTCATCTGAGTATGTTTAAACAACACTGCGTCGTTTTTTAAGTATATAAAAGTAATTATACTACTAACTGAATGTTTGTGTACTCAAAACAAAAAGAAAGAAAAACAAATCATTGACTATTTTCAAAACATGCGACAAAGTGAAAAGCTAAAAATGAATATTTGGAACTGGTGACAAAATCGGGCTCATCTTTCCACAATATTTTTTCAAAGCTTGATAACATTTTGTACGCAACCTTGGAACTAAGTCTTTGTGGGGTAATTACTCCATAATGCGACCCTCACACCGTCAAACTGGCGCATGACAAACTATTACCTCCATGATCCAGGAAGTTTCTCCAGCTACTTTTTCTAAAGTTTTCCTCTTTGGCAAAGAGCCTTTTGGCGAAACCAAACTGTATGAAACTGCTTCCCAAGGAAGCTACTTCTACTAAAGGACAACACTGACAAACCTCCTAGGTGATCAAAGTACGGTACGTTTATGAAGGTGTTTAGCCATTGAAACGGCATAAACTTGTTGGGACTTGCCATAGGAGTAATTAAGAAGATAAAAATATGTGGAGGTAAAGAAATAACGTGAAGTTAAAAAATTAATGACAGGATCCAATAAAGAACAAACTCATCGATATTTTCATCTTCACTGTACCAAACAAAATAAAGCACAGATTCGGCAGAACTTCGACAGGTAATAACTCCATAATGCAACCGTCACAACGTCATACAGAAGCGTGAAAAAGTATTTCCTCTAGTGAAGGTGAAGAAATAACGTGGTTTTGTTTTTTTGTAAGAACAAATTGAATGATATTTACATCTTTACTGGATCAAACAAAATAGTTCGCAGATTGTAATCGGTTCAACTTCAACAAACTTCACCTTTAGCAAGCTTTAACTTCAAAATGTTTCCTATCATATTAAAGGGTACCTCAAGTCAAAAAGTCAAAACATATATATTGAACAACATCAAAAATGAATTTTAAAAGTCTAACTCCCATCTTCATTGGATATTCTTGAGCAAAGATATAAAATGTTGATTTTTAGTCACTCAAATTAAAATGGTATAGTTCTCAATAATTTGTGTCATTGTTGTACTACTCAAATAACAATCTTTGTATTTCTTTGATTTTCTGAAAGTAATCGCACCTTGTAACAAGGTTTGAAAGCACCCTTACTCTAATGGCGTGATGTAATTAATTTAGCCTTCTCTGTGCAACATATTATGCTTGAAGACGAAGTGTCCAAGGACATAAAACAATTTTGATTTTAAAGAGAAACAAAGCAGGTAGTAAGAGTAACGTTTTACAATAAGAAAGTCACAAATTATCGCGCATTAGTCTTATTTGGTTTAATTGAATATATTTCCAACATTTTATGTGTTGGCTCAAGAATATCGTATGAAGATGAGAGTTAGACTGTTGGAACTAATTTTTTATGCTGTTTAGAATGTATTTATGATTTTTTTTTTTTTTTTTTTTTTGGCTAAGGTTACACTTTAAGGATATCATAGTCTAGTGCAGAATTCAATAAGTAGACCGTTGCTATGGGGAGAGAAGGACGGAGATCATAATAAAAGGGAAGTCAACCCAATGTAACCTTAATATGAATTAAGCTAATTATATGGAGTTTTACGGCTCAGTTTCTAACCAATTGGTTAAACTCAAACCGGCCAAGGCCCTTTTTCCAATTATGGATCATTGGCTTGTTTTCCCTTCTCTGTTGTTTATGCTGAGCACCAAGCACAATGGCCGTACATGTAGGTTACATTTTTTTAAGTCTTCGGGATAATCCGAAAAGGAGTCGAACTCCAGACCTTCCAACTGCAAATCGGATGCTCTATTTCAAACAAACACAATGAAATAGACCTATTTATTAGCAACCAACTTCCAAATTTTTATTTTGTTGAAGATTTCAAGGGTGTAGGCCAACCTTTTGCAAGCGACAAGGTTTTGGGGATAGCAAAATGGTTAACAGGCATTTTGCGGTGTAAATATCTCGAAAAGCCGGAACCCGTTTTTTCTGCTTTGTCTGGGTAAACCACTTAAAACGTGCAAGTTGTATATTTCTACACTGAGAAATTTTGTTTTGTTGCTTTTGTTTACAACTAAATGTTAAAAGTTATTCATGCTTTTGTTCTTGTATGTTACATCTTTTTCTCATCCGTTATCACCACACCGTCTTTTTAGAAGTGATTTTGCCTCTCAGTAACACGGTTACACATAAAAGTATGTTTAAGAGCAGCAGAATTGGGTAGATTGCACGGTGTAACCAGGTGTTTCTAGATTGGTTGTTGCCATTGTATTGTATCGATTGTGTTCTTTTTTCGGGTAAGGGATTAGGGTTGTGGTTAGGAAATTTCTTATTAAGCAGTTCGCATCGTCCCGCAGAATTTATAAAGAGCAACCCCCCCCCCCCGAAAAAAAACACCTGAAAATTCAAAGAAAGTTAGGAATGTAAGTCCCCATTTAATTGGGGGAAAACACATTTATTGGGCCGATGGGCACTGTTTAATAAGAAACTTCCTAACTGGCTAAGAATAGCGCTAATCCTTTAACTACAATTCCTAACCCTAACAAAGAATGCAATCGATACACTTAAAAAAAAAACAGCCAATCAAGAAACTTTCAGAGCTTAAGAAATACAATGAAAGAATGTGGAAAGCATACAAATAAATTTTACGTGCACTGAAACTTTTCTCAAGTCCTTTCGTCTCACTGGTAAAGAGCCATTCGGCTAAACCAAACTTTAAACTGACATAATCTTTTTAAGATCTCACACTTTCGAACTGCAACACGTTAAAGGTTGAATCAGAGTTAGACTTGACTATTTTAAAATTTTCCATTTGCAGCTTCTACTAACTTAAAGAATTCCAATGGAAGAGGACGGGGTGGCTCATAGCGTCTAATCATTTAAGTCAGTTTTTACACATCTCACAAACTTGAAAATGTTTTTCCACCACATTTTTTGTCTGGCTACCTTGCAAAAGGAATTTTCAACAACATGGAAAAGAATTGTTTGAAAATTTCGAATCAAATTTATTTTTGATTTCTAAAGGTTCCTACTTCTTCTATCAACAACCCGCCTACCCACGTGACTGTCAGGAGGTTTTAGAGCAATGTTCATCAAACAATGCAAGCGGTGTTCACTTCATCAAACCAGACGGGTATGGCGAGGGGTTTGAAGTCTATTGCGATAATAAGGTATACCGTCTGACCGTGGTGAGTGGCCATACCGTCTTCATATTATGTGTGAAAAGATCACTACGTACCAAATATGATTGTGGCCCCTCCAAAAAAACTCATCTGTTAGGGAGGTTCTCCAAAAAGGGACAAAATTGGTCCTAGGATTCACCATCTTGCATATTTAATCACAATGTGCGTGTGTTTTTGTGTCCATTGTCAATGGCATATACAACCTCCTCTGGCAAAATTTTGCAGGTCTGTTGAAAAAAGAATCAACTTGTATTCGGTGGGTTATTGCCGTATTTATCAAAAACCACATATCTTTTAGTGGTTCACCGCGCCGATTTTGAGAAAAGGCAATTTTGAGTAGTTTTATTGTTTGCAAGGCACTGTTTTTGTTGGGCTATTAAGCCTATACAATGTTTTTCAAACGGGTTGCCTAGTTTGGGACAATTTTGTTTTTCTCCTAAGCGGGAGAAACTCATGTTTTATCACGTCCCTTAAAACTGTCAGTTCTTGAAGCTTCGACTCTTTTCAGTGAGACTATGTCTGTGATTGGCTTATTTGATTAAACTGACTAATTTTGGTTCTTAACTTTCGGTATTACACAAGTTTTTCAACGTCGAAATGAAAACAATACAGTTGGATTCGGACGGACTTTTTCAGAATACGGGAAAGGTTTTGGATTCCCAAGTGGTTAATTTTGGCTTGGACACGAAAAGTTATCTTTTTTGACAAATCAAAAACGATATCAACTACGTATCGACATGACGAATTCTGCTGGGTCGTCTTTCTACGTGGCGTACGATTCTTTCCGCATAAGTGATGAGTGGAGTAACTACAAGTTAGCGAGTGTAGGACAGTACGGTGGAAATGCAGGCAAGTGGAGAAATGTTCAAGTATAGGCATAAGACTTAAAAACGCATGTAAAGTCACTTGACTATTGCAGGTAAAAAATAAAGTGATTTCCAAGAGAAAGTTTACAGCTCCCTTTCTGAAACGAAGTTGCTTTTTGATAGAATAGATCAGCTCCCTAAATAGATCCAGGTACCGTTGCATAATTTAAAATACAAACTGTTATACTTTACAGGGACCTTGAAAGCTGGATTTGGGTCTTTCAATAGAGAATATGAATCTGGGCGATTATACGTTTATACAGTCTAAAACCTTCCAACAATCATGTTTTTCTGTGAATTTGTGTCTAGATGAATTTAGTACACAAGGACCAGTAAGTACCACTAGTGCGCCCTCAATTCCCACCGACTGCTAAGACGTTTACACGTCTGGTCCCTCTGATGGAGTCTACACCATACAACCAACAGGCTGGACAGGAGCACCCTTTGAAGTCTATTGTAACATGTCAGATGGGGGTGGATGGACGGTGAGTGTTATGTCAGTTGTTTTCTTGTTGTTACTTATTCCAGGGACATGGTGCTATCTTTCGAGAAATTGTGAATGTGGTATTTTTTTTTTCTTTTAAATACTAAATATATTGAAGAGTATACTACACAACCAACTCTAAGTGGGAGTGTGGACGGCTTTGGCTTTGACATTTGCATTTGTGCCGAGGTTGCCTACGCCTTAGTTATGTACATACCCCCCTCCCCAACCAACAACTTTTGACCCATGTACTTCTTAAAAAATACGTTCTCATTTCAGGTTTTAAAGGCCTGATACTCTCACTCCAAAAGGGTAATTATTCTCCTAACCAACTTAGGTAAGCCCCTCCCACAACTGTTCAAAAATCATCCTCATCCAGACACAACCTCAGTTTATTGATTCAGGGTGAGTAGACAAAGCCCCAATGTGTAATCAAATACACTTTCAGTACAGCACAGACTGTTTAATATGAGATATTTTACTTTGGGTTGTTTGAACTAGCTGTCAATCAAAGGGCTAAGCCAATTGAGAATTTCTCTTAACCCCGACAAAACCTGTAGTTTGCGGTGAGAGGGTTGGCCCTTTATGAAGAAAGCACTTCGGTGAAGCCATTTAAAGGGGAAGTTCAAGCAAAAATTTAATTTTCATATGTTAAAGCGAAACCAAATCTACACAGTGTGGTGAAGGTTCCATTTAAATCAGACATGTATTTCTCGACATATCAGTAAAAGAAGTGAGTAGATTTGTGTTCAAAAGTGAGTTTGAGGGCAGCAGAGCTTATATCACTTCCTCACATTGACAAGGAATGCTTTGTTCCCCTTTGTTTTATCAGACTGTTGTGTTGACCTTGAAGTCAATAGGAGTATGACCTCCCTGTGGGCGATGCAAAATTTGTTCAATTCCCATGACACTTGTGCAATCACATTTTAGTAATATGGGGTTGTGTAGGAGAAAATCCAGTCTAAAGTTGAAAGAAAAACAAAGGACTGCCCATTAATGTGGGGATGTGATGTCATATGTGCTTGCTCCAAGTTCACTTTTTGTTGAAAATATGAAAAATTTACGTGCTCATATCTTGAGGACCACACATCGGATTTCAAGGCAAATTTCACCAAAATGCTCAGAATAAGTACTCCTCTAACATACCAAATCCTGTTGTGACCTTAAGCCCTTCTTTTAAAGCGAGCCCATGACAGAATGACAGACTTGTGGAAATGCAAATATGAACTCATTGGTTTGAAAATTGTGTCCGCAGGTTTTTCAGAGACGCGTGGATGCGTCAGTAAGCTTTGACCGTAATTGGACTGAATACAAAACAGGATTTGGTTCAGCCGGACGCGACCAAAATGTTTGGCTTGGTAATAAAATACTCAACTTTTTGACAAGTCAGAGAAACTACACATTACGTATTGACGTGACCAAGCAAGATGGCGTTCTGTGGCAGATGAACTATGGCAGTTTCGTTGTCAATAATGAAAACAGCAATTATCGGCTTGAACTGGGTACTTTACTGGAAATGCAGGAAACCCTTAAATAAGTTAATATACAACTGTCCATTCCCATACATGCGTTAAAAAATCAAACTCAGCGAGTTTTCCGTCAGGTATATTTCTGACTCGAACCGACATCCATGCTATTCGTACCATTAGAAGCAAGGGTGACGAGATCCATCCATGTCTTGTTGGCGCTAGGCTATGTTGGACAAGAGTTGGAAATGGGAAAATGGTGGTAATATCAACTTTGGTGTAGACTACATCCTGATCGAAGCGAGGGTATCCGCGTTCCGGCAGGTTATGCGCAAATTTTAGTAAAAGCTTATTATTTTCAGGCAAACGTCTGATATTTGAGGCCTTGACATTCCACACAAAATGCATTTAAATTAAAAGACTTTATCAAGTCTTATCGAATCTTTACCATATCTAGACAGCCGGCCACCAACTCCGAATCTCATGAAGTAATTTACTTTAAATCTGATAGTGAGTTGGAATTGACTCATTTTGTAAACCGGAACTAGTCAAATTTTCACCGGATTCCTGTTTGTTGCTCCTCTGATCAGACTTTTGAAAAGCCCCGTCCACACTATGCGACGCGACTTTCTGCAACAAAACTAACTTGTCGTTGTGAGTGACTAACGATATACTAGTTTTAAGAGCATAGTGTCCACTATGTGCAACAAGTCGCGGGACAAAGAAGCTATTTACACGAAATTCTAGCGTTTAACGTACGCTTTAATCGTTACGTTGAAGATACAAGAATGTGTTCTTTCCATTTCGATTAACTAATTTTCGCGGGTTCCATTCCAGAAGCCCGTCATTTTTGTCAGTTGCAAGTTTCAGTCACATGGCCGAACATGTTCGGTCGCATGAAAGTGGGTTGCGCGTCTGCTTGCGACTAGTTGCAAAGCATTCCACACTTTGCAACGCGTCTGAACAATCTCTTTGCAGTGAGTTGTGTCGCATCGAGTCACATAGTGTGGACGGGTCCTAAGAACAGGTAGCATATTTCGTACACATAAAACAGAAATGTCAGTAATCAGGTTATTGTTATTTTCTTTCGCGAAGTAATACGTGTTTCATATGGTCGAAACACAATGCCATGCAACGGTTGTCCAGAGAGATGAATGCAATTTTACTTGATCTCTCCATTTTTGCAACCTTAAAAATCAAATTTATTTATATAATGTTCGGCTTAAATTCGAAAATATTTCTTTAAATGTACTTTAAAACTGCCTCTTTTAATATTTCTCGTTAGCAAAAATTAAAGTATTATAATATTTTTAAGGGCAATACTTAAGCGATGAAATTACTTCGAGTCGTTTTGAGAACATCTTCCCTTCCTGAAAGATGGTACAGGCTTATTACTTCAACTTGTTCTTTTAAATCCCACCCACAGTAAAAGGAAAAAAACATTCGCCCCTTATTTTCTATAACCTGCTAAATCTCTCAAATTTCTTCCTATTTTGCAAAAAAGTATTTTCGTATCCGTATAAATCATTGAAAACTGCAGATAACATGGGCTTCGGCAGATGGATTATGCCCCCTAATATTGGAGGAATCGCCCATTGACAAAGTTTTTTACACAGCATGGATTTTGAAGGAGGTACTGTACTCAGGGAGTTCTGTTGTAACTCAACTCCCTGGTGTACTACCGACCCCCCCCCCCCCCCCCACTTACACACACAAATCGAAAACGAATATGCGCCTTTTCCAGATAAATCAAGAAGTTATTAATGAACAATAGAGTAATTAATATAGGCTATTACAACGTGAATGAAAGGACTCATTACTAAATTAGGATGACGGGATACTCTATTTCAATAAGGGGAAAATCAAGTTGGAGATTTTATGCGCTATGCGATTTCTTTTGTCTGAAGGTTACCCAATTAACAATTCAGGGTATACTTGGTCTACATTAAAAATATATTAATAAAAACTATTAAAAGAAAATCAAGAGGAATAGTCTCCATGCAATGACGTCGTCATCTACGTAAATGCAGTCACTCCAAGTTGGACGACTATTTTAGTAGACTATACCATTTTCTGAATTGCCTTTGAGGATCAGATGACAATATTTTCCACATTTATGTAGAATTTGTACTGTATAACTGCTTGGTTTACCTTGAATATAGAAAACTTTTGTCCTGAAACACAGTAAAAGATACATGAAAGAGAAATAAGAGGACACTTGTGAGATTTGGCTGCTGTTTCAAAACAAGTTTGGGTGACTACTTTGGCCCTATGGCATTACCGATCCTTATGTCATGTAACAAGAGAAACATTAAAAATAGTGTTTTCATTGATATAGTCCTCAGTGACGTATACCTGCCTGGAAGAAAAGCCTAGGCACACTAAACGTCTGTAAGGCACCCCAAATTTTTAAGGTTATGTATTAAATGTCTTGCAGTTGTACCTTCTGTTTAGTCTCCTCAAAATGTGCTCTGCCCCCTCACCCCATTTTATGAATTTAAGCTTCGCCCCTGATTGTCCTGTGACGTCATCAAATACAGTCTATTTTCAAATTAAACGCATATATATATATATATATATATATATATATATATATATATATATATATATATATATATATATATATATATATATATATATATATATATATATATATATATATATATATATATATATATATATATAACCGTAATAGTAAAAATTAATTAGTAATGTCAACCAGGCAATGGTAAAGTGCTCAACCCTGTGAAGGGAGCTGTAATATTGAAAAGGTTGCAAAAATTTCTTACAACATAGCTTTACAGAACTGTTTCGTAAGGGCCAATAATGTAGGTCCTCACTCCTCAGAAGCCTGAAGTAGAATGATGTCAATAACGTTAAATACGTATATGTTCGCTGCTTTTGAACGTGTCCGTTTTTAAGCACGTGTTGGTTCCGTGTTCGATGTGAACAGGCACGAACGGTGTACAGCGAGCCAAGATACATTACCTATTAGAATAATTACACAGTAGATGTTTGTTCCTGTGTCTACAAGAGCTTGCCAGTTCGTTTCTTTTATTTAGAGTTGCTAAGGAAGGTTTGAGTATAATAAAGAACTTTTCTTCCAGACAGAGATTACAAGTTTCAGATGAAGTGGAGTATGCTCGAGCTTTGTTCATTAGTTTCCATTTTACGGAGTGTTCTACATTTGCATCCTTTAGTTTCCAGATGTATTCACTGAGTGCAGTTGCGTGTCTTTTGTCTTTGTGTTTAAAGCTAGACTTGTGGGCGGTGTATCTTGTTTTGAATGTGTTCTCTGTTAGACCAATGTATGTTTCTTCGTTGTTGTTGTCGTGGCGTGTTACAGTTGCTTGGTACACAATGTTGTTCGTGAGGCAGTTGCCTTCCAATGGGCACTCACTTTGCTTTCTGCAATTGCAGTTGCTTCGCGTTGCTGATTGTACTTCCTGTTTCGCCAGTATATATTTGTTGTGCGCTGATATAATTTGATCTATGTTTGCCATGCAGCTGTAACTCAGTTTCACCGTGTTCCTGTTGAGTAAAGTATGTAGTGTGTGCCCAGGTGGGAAGCAGCTGTCCAAGAGGTTAAAGAATTTCTTGCCAATGTTGGTTGTGACACTGTCACTAAACGGGGGGTTGAACCAGGTTATGTTCCTATTTCGTCTTCGTTTCGGGGCTCCCTTGGAATGACTGGTGCTAGGGGGTTGGGTCTCGTACTTTAGGTTGTACCCATAGCCACTTCTTTGTAATGCTTCCTGGTATACGGGTGATGATGCGTTGAATGTGTTTTCGTCGGAAGAAATGTTGGATAGTCTCCTGTTGATGCTTTCTGGGATGTTCTTTATGATAAGTGGGGGGTGGTTGCTCTGTTTGTGCACATAGAGAGGGGTGTTGTTTGGAAAATGCGTCCAATTTGAACTTTTGAAGATACTTTGGTCAATTGTCGGAATTGTGTCATCCTGCATGGAAATATACGGGCAGGACAATTCATAAAGTTAAAAAGTTCTGTGTAAATGTTTAAATATTTGGCTAAAACTATGTTAATGTTGATCGCTATCAGAGTTAAATTTTATTTAATGAAGTAAATATGTTGTTCACCATAAAAGTGTAAGTTTTATTCTGACATTTATGTATGAACATAAAAATTGTATTGTCTCAGTCAAGAGTTTTGTATTATAATACATTACGTTGGCAGCATGCACATGCTGAGCTGCATCACGAACGACATGATCTCAAATAACTGCCTTTTTTTTACAAAATAATGCAGTACGTGCGGTCAACGGAAGCTACAGATAATTAAAAGGCAAAGGCACGCCACAACAGTAGTGAAGGTCCTTTCTTTGTTTCTAACCGTTTTTTATGAAAAATGTGAAAGTACCTAAGACCAGGAGAAGAAAATAGAAATAATCAATTTGTTGAAGAAATACAAGTAAAATCATCTGTCTCTAACAAACGAACCGCTCCTCAACCGAACATACCTGTCCACTTGTACCTGACACATTCCAAATACACAACATATTATGCAAACTAGATATGAATATATGCAATTGAAAAAATGAATTGCTTGTGTGTTCATTTGAAAACAAAAAAAATATTAGGCTAAAAGTAACTTATTTTGCATATGGGTTCATATCCTCATTTGGTGGCAAAATTAAACATTGTTGACTCCGGCAGGCCTTATCGTACCAAGTACAAAACACAAATTAAAATTTAAAAATCGAAATTGGGTACGGCCAAACCTGCCAGCTAAACAAGTCTTTCAAAGTGATTTTTACAAAAACCAACAAGGTACACAGGTAGACAGGGACTGTCACGTCATTAATTGAGCACTCGCATGAAGGTTTAAACCATGTGACTACAAAAATAACCCCGCCAAAGCTTTTGGTCAGCCCAATGTTCTCGGTAACTCGGTCAGCAAACGTTTGGGTTTTATCAACAAACTATGTTACATCGTACGAATAAGGGGAGGTAAACAATATTTGGTGAAATATATATAAAGCAGTAGTTGATGGTGCAGTGGTTGGTTTTAGGACCCACAATGAAACGGGTGTCGATGCTAACTACCGAAAATCATCAAATCTCCCACTGTTGCATGCTGGGGTGGCGAGAGGGTGGAACTAGTGGACAATGTCCAAGGGTCTGGAGTGTTCAATATTCCCCAACTAACTTGCCGCAGCTTGTCAATGTGAGGTCCTACGCTAACCTTAATCTCCCAGAACAGATTGAGGAGGTCTTTGGAAATGGGCCTTGGATCCCTCGTTGTCTCTTATCAATGGACTCGCGAGGATCGTGCTATTACCCCGCTGGTTGAAAGTAGGAGTTCCTTGTGAGTTTGCGACGAAGGTCTGACGCTGGTATGCACAAACCAAATGTCTTATCAAGTGTGAATACGCGTCCGTATAAGGCGAAATTATTTCGAATACACGAAATATTTATTCCGAATATACGTAATAATATTTTGAACATACAAAATGTCTTTTTTTCTTAAATATCCCTTTTCGGGCTCCATACATTCAAAACAACATACTTCAACTGAATGTTTCAAACAAGTCTGCTTCTTCAGTGCGCTTCGCGAGCAACCTTTGAATATCGTTTCTGGACTTGGGATTTCTTCAAGGGACGGAAGACAGATTTCAACGCATAGCTTTAATAAGAAGTTTGACCTTTCGACCTTTCTAAGGTACTTTGGCCATCTAAGTTATTCACAAGAAATGTGTAAGGATGACCTCGTTGGCTGCGTCTTAACCCAGACGGCTTCATGAAAAGCCCCCTTCCTCCTCCCCCCTCCCTCCCTCCTCCCCCTCCCCGAACGTTGAATTACAAAAAAAAACTTTTTTGGGAGGTATGGTAAGACACTTCATAAAAAAAAAAAGAGCCCAATGGGCACTGTGGTTCCTTGCTGGATATTATAAGAACTGTACAGCCAGTCTCCGAAATAGAGCTAAGCAAAAGCTCATACTCAGTGTTTGTAACATCGTCACAAGGGGTATTTTAGTACTAATATTACATGAAATCAAAGATTAAATTTCTGTGGCCTTACTTACATTCAACTTTTATAATGCTTGGTGATCCTTCAAAAACACTACCTCATTTCCATATGTATTTATGCTTGTAATCAAACCTCTCACCCCAAACTACACTTCTAGTATAGGGTAACAGAAACTCTCAATTGGCTCAGCTTTTTGATTGACTGCTAATTCAAACAATGCAGAGTACCAAAACTTGTATTACACAGCATGAACTGTTCTGATAGTGTTTTGATATACACATTGAGCTTTCTATAGTCACCCTGAAGCAATAAAATGAGATTGTGTCTGGAGCTGAGGAGGGTGAATTTCAGACAATTGTGGGAGGAGCTTTATTAAGAAGGTTAGGAGAATTGGTGCTGTTTGGGATGAGAAAATTGGGCCTTTAATGGGGTGTGATAATAGAATGAGGATTAGGTTACCCCACAGAGCACAGCAGTATTAAAGAGACATACTGTATAATCCATGCATTGCTTCCACTGACAGAGTGACCAGTTTAATGCAGAGTGACCTGTGCTCAGTGAAATCTACAGATTTCAGTTATTGCCCTCTTAAAACTTTGAATGATCCAAAATATGTGTACAACCCGAAGGAACCGTTACTGAACGAACGTAAAGGCCAAAGTTCTAAGGTGTTTGGGTGCGTAAGCATGCAAAACCAGGTGAGATAAAAAAAAAAAATCTATTGAAACTATCTTTATCTAGCTTACAAGATTTTCTAAATAACATTTCCAGCGGTTGACCTCCAGTGACCTTGATGACCTTTGATCTTAACCAAACACAGATTGATTTGAAATCTGTCCTTTCTACCTTAAAATACTGTGTTAAAACGTTTTTCAGTGTTTGACCCCTGGTGACCCCAGATGACCCCTTGACCTTCACCAAACATATCCAATTTCATCCTTACACCATAACACATCCAATTTCATCCTTACACCATAACACATCCGACACCAAGTATGACATCTATCCAAGTTTCCTACCTAGAAATATCGTGTTGAGAAGGTTTTTAGTTTTTGACCTCTGGTGACTCCAAATGACCTTTGACCTTCACCAAAAACAATAGGGCACACCTTCTCCCTATGACGAATCTATGTACCAAATCAAAGTTCCATCCAACCTTCCCTTGTTGAGTTAGAGCGTACCGAAGCAAGTGTCACACACACACATACACACACACACGCCAAGCTGACTACATAGGTTCCTTTGCTACCGCAAGGAACCAAAAATGACTGCTCAGGTGGTTCAACCTTAGTTAATATATACTTCCCTAGTCGGGAAACTTAACGTGTACCTTTACGCACACACGTACAATCCGAACAGGTATGTTGCTCAGTTTGAAAGTAATCAGTGGAAATCCCTTCGGAAATCGTACCCCACCGATAACTTTGAGAAATTAAAACCCAGGCTTGAAAGACTATCAAGGTACCCTGCCCCTTTCACTGACCAGGGAGCTGGAAGACACTGACCATCCGCGGAGAACATATAAACGTTGTACGTAAACATTTCCATGAATAAATTTGTTGATATTTAAATTGATATCTTCCGAGCAAGATAAGATTCTTTGTGCTAGACAAATCCTTGCACAAGACTATATTAACAGGTTAACATCCGTGCCGTAGTATACGGACTGATGTTTACACGCCCTCTGCCATTCTTCCGAAATTTCTGTAAATGTTTGAACGAAACACCGAGTAGATACAGTCTAATTAATAAGCGCTCTCGGTACATAAAATCTTAAGAAATGGACATGTTCTTATGTCTTGACCAAGAAAAGACAAATGTTCGTTTTTTTCCAATTTTTTCCAAAATTACGTAGCGGAGCTGAAATTATTTAAGGAGTGCACCATGCACTAATTGTACGCCCTATTGACCAGTTTACTTACTTAATTCGGGTACTTTATCTAGCTCCTAGAAGTTTTTAACCTGGACACTTCTCACTGTGGGTAATGCTCACAATGTAAGCTCGGCGCTTGAATATGCCTATACCACAAACACTGAGATTTTGAGCTACTTTAAATAACCGTGGAAGATAGGTACGTGTTTCCCTTCATGAACTCCGAGTTGAAGAAGTATTCTAAGCAGCGGGAGAATACAACTAAAATGGTCGTAAATTTCGTCAAATTGTCTTGCATTTGCACGGTCTGTATCTTAACTCATTGCCTGCAAAACCCCTTTGAAACAAAAGGAAAAAAATAATAATAGTACTGTATAGCTAGCACAGTCAGAAACAACATGTCAACAATTTTTTGAAGGGACCTCAATTTTAAGTCAATATTTTTTCGACGTATAGAATAGAATAAAATAGAATAGAATGGAATGGAATTGAATGGAATGAAAAGGAATGGAACGGAACGGAACGGAATGGAATGGAATAGAATAGAACTTTATTTAACCCAAACAAGGGAACTCAAATTGCATACAAGCAGCTCAAATCAAAAATTAATTCCTGAAAACAATAACAGAAAAATGGAGAAACAACAACACAGGGTGTAAGTTGAATAAATGACAATAAGACAGTTAAACAAAAGGACTTTGACACTAATAAAATATACGATAAAATGCAACAAAAAGGGGTCATTTCCTGCTAAACACTGTATTATGAAATTTAATTACACATGGAACGAAGGAATAAGAGTGACGATTAGTTGCAGTATAGGGAACTCTGAAACGACCCGGCCTAGGAATAACACAATTAATAAATACACAATTTTAGGGAAGGCTATCGTCCTCCATGATGTTCCTCGACTTAACAACAACCTAATTTTTATACTAAGTTTCAACGTTAATCAGTTTCTCCCCAATAATCCTTCCCGCCTCTCTTATAATTTTATCCAATCTATCAAAATCACACTTAAAAATAAAAGGAGGGTAGACAGCGCGCCTCCTGGCGTTATCATAGTCAAAGAACCTTACACATTTATTAGGAAAGGCTCGAAATCAACTAACGAATTTCATGCGAAAGATATAGGGGTTATTTTTTATAAAGAAAGCCGGTATTTGAATATAAAGAGAGTGGCTCTTAAGAAGCTAGATCGGTTTCTGTTGTCTGGCTCATATTGCTGTAACATGGCAGCAACTTCATCAGAAGCGAACCGTCGTGCGAGGTTGTGGGTTTAATTCAAGGCTTTATGGAGCCAAAGTTAAAGTTATACAGATAAATTAACCCTTTACCGTCAGTTCGGGAGAAAACCTCTTTCGGGAGAAAATGAGTATTACCCCGATCGGGGGCAAATTTGCCTGTCTCAACGGTATAAATATTTATGAGCACTTAGTGCCTACCTCTTTACAGTCGTCGAATTGTTTAATAAATGTGTGTATATTCAATTGTAAGGTAATAGTTTAGACATAAAAAACGAAATTACCATGGACCTTCAACTACCTATTTACAAACATATGTGTTAGCACGAACCACTTTCACACCTTTAAGTGAAAAATGGTGTACAAAACTTGCGGCTGCGTGGAGTCTATAAATTAAGCTTAGGACAAAGAACGTAGCAAAATTGCTCGATTTCTCAAAATCGGCGTGGGTGAACAACCAAACATGACGAAGCTTTTTTATTTCCCTATCCACAGAATTTTTTAAAATGCCCGAATTTCTCTTTCCTAAAATCGATAAAAATTGCAAGGCTATTTTGAACGTTATCTCCGTTGAATTTGCGCGGTAGGATCGCATTGCATCGTGGGAGATATTTGAAAATGTCGCCACCCATGACAAAATAATCCCCCGATCGGGTGAAAACTAATTTCCCCCGAAAGAGGTTATCTTCCGAACTGACCGTTGTTTGGGTCCTTTTGTACCCAGACGGAGAGCGCGGCTGTCACCATCTTTACTGTTTCACGCGGAGCTCGAAACTGCGAGTAGCTACCAAAAAATTCCGCCACAACAACGAGAGAGACAATAGTTTAAGGTCACGGGGTCAACAGCCTACGGAAGCTGATGCGGGGCGTGCTAAGTCCGCTTTTCCGCCCACTTCCGAGGCGCGCAAATATGCCCCGATTGGAGCACAACGGTAAAGGGTTAACCTCTTTTAGTGTATAAATTTAAGAATTAGGTCCCCGAACTTTTTATAAGCCTTCAGGTGATATTCATAAAATGTTTAGGAACCCAACCCAGCCTAGAGTGATATGAAAACGACACAATCTTTATAAAGTATGCAAATTGTATCTCTCATTTGCGTGAGGTCCAATGTTTAACAGCTTTTTTTGACCTTCATATACATAAACACTAAAGGATGTTGCAATCACTACTTTATGTCGTACTGAAGTACTACTTTGTATTCCAAACACTGACTCGAAAGATAAAACCATAGGCGTACGAGGCTTGGGTGCAAAGGGGGGCACCCGCCTTCCCATTTCGGGCAAAACAGCTGGTCCATTCGGGCTAAACATGAACAAAGCGTGATAAATGGTGCCATTATTTTGGAAAAAAATGCTCTTGCCCCCTCCAAAAAATTACCTTCCGTAGGCCCATGGATAAAACCACACTGGCTTTGGTATTATTTAAAAATGAAGCCAACAAGTCGCCACTACCTATATCTCCTTGTCCTGTTTTTATCATTAAGAACAAGAAGCTGCGTTTTCCAGTAATACTGTTTGTTCATAAGAAAGAAAAAAAAAACAAGAGAGAAAAGAAAATGTAACCATTCCAAGTGGATTAGATTCTTCTTCCTGGAGAAAACACTGATGAGATCAATAAATATATATTTTAGACTAACAACAAATCTCTCACCAAGAAATTCTCAGTGATGAGTCTTCAAAACCTAAAACTCACTAATTTTATAGTGCATGTAATTTTTATATTAAAGAGTACCTCAAGTCAAAAACTTCAAAGCTATCAAGAAATACTGTCAGTAATTATTAAAACTATTAAAGACAGAATCGAAGCCGATTACAGAAGATTTTCGAAAGAAAAATTTTTCAAAATGTGGATTAAGGATAGGTCATGTGTTACCCTGGGGAATGGTGACCTTATTTATAATTTGTAACAAAGGTTTCATACTGTAATTACTGTTAACACTTGCATTTCATTTATTTTCCAATTTTCGTAGGTACATATGTATATGAGTCAAGAAAAGAAGATTTCTTCCTTCCAATTTAAAATGTGATGTAAGTTAATTGAATTATGATGTTAATGTAATGATATTGTAAGTTGAATTAATTAGTTCGTAAACATTTGTAAGTATTATATTTATTTTCCAACCTATGTTTTATATATATGTACATATGTATATATTTTCAAGATGGGAATAAAGTTCTTCCTTAAAAAAAAAAAAAACTTCAAAACCATATAATATACAACATGGAAATGAATTCTAAGAGTCCAACCCCCATCTCCATAAGACATTCCTAAGCTGAGGAATAAAATGTTGAAGGTTATTCACTCAAAATAAAATGATTCATTGTGCAATAATTTGCGATGTCATTGTTGTACTACACAAACTACTACATCTGTGTTTCTTTGTTTTTCTGAGAGTTACTGCTGCACCTTCTACCACAATGTGATAGCACTTTTACTCGAATGGGGTGCTATATTAAAATAAAACCATTATTCTGTGCAACATGATTTGCAAGCAAACGGGAATTGTTCAAGGTTAAAAAGCCTTTTTTTTTAATTTAAAAAAAAAAAAACAGGCAGTGTAAGTTGTTCAACAACGAAGTCTAAAATTACCGCGCAATGGAAAAGTTTGTTATAAGTGAATAAATTTCAATACTTTTTACCTCGGCTCAAGAATGTGTATGAAGTTGGGAGTTGAACTAATAGAATTCATCTTTCATGCCGTTTAATATATAATTTTGAACTGTTTTACTTAAGGTACACTTTAGCAAAATAAATGCAGCCTCTGAGCTACACTTAACTGACGCTTTTGAACAGGTTTGGATTTTGATGTATCAGTTTGCTTTGTAAGTGGTTTTGTCATTTTATGAATACTTGTCTAAGACTGAAAAAGAAAAACTTTCAGGGCAATTTTTCTATGGTTTGTTGAGAAATATTCCTGTTCTTACAATAATTGTCGAAAGGTCCTTTAAAGTCTTTTGACAGGTCGATTTCTCTCATTTTAAACAGTTTATAAACACAGTGACATTTTTTCTATTTTTATCCGGATAACAGAAAATTATAATAACCATATTATAATGGTCAAGGTAATATCTTCTCTTAGGAGGTGTGTCCTGATAATTATCAACAAGGCGTTCTTACAATTCCATAAAATCTAAATATCATCTTGGCAAAAGAAATTACTTCCACGAAGGTTAAACTTACACAATGGGACGGTTAAATATTGCTTTGCATAAATCTGGGTGATGTTTTAAACCACACAAGATAAAGCTGTGAAGAAACAATGTACATATAAACAATGCAAACCACTTTAATTAGCAGATTTAACCGTGAGTGTTAGTCACGGGCTAACTGCAACGGAAACACGGCGAGCTCTCCATTTCCTTTTGCTTTCATATTATATAATTTGGCCTATTATTTATTTTTATCTGGTAATGCCAACAAATGCTTAAACACGGTTTAGTTTAGAATAAACACAGCTTAGGATTCGAAGTATTTGAATTGATGTTTTATTTTCAAATGATATACCTAGATGTCTACGTGGCTGCACATAAATCCTCCGCCTGTCCTGTTGTACTGCACACATTTCTATTTGAAACAGTCTTTCTGAACGTTTGACCATACTATTGAAACACACTTAACAAAACCTCTTATTCCGTTGATTCTAAATAAAAATGGGTTCAATTTTTTTAACACGATTACAAGGATTTTCAAAAAATTGTAATCTGTAAACCTTAAAAAAATGTTAAGTGTATTTTTCACTCAAAAGTTTGAAGAGGTGCGAAGAGAGTCAAAGGATTTTGGGTTTTTTTTTTTTTTTTTTTGGGGGGGGGGGGGTAGGGTAGCATTATCGAGAAGATATATAACATTCAAAATATTTCATCTTCTGCGGTTCCTTGTGGATTTTTTTAATTGGAGTTAGACTGTTGGAATGGCAACACAAGTTGTTCTTTACTACATAATTTGAGTAATGCGGGGAGGAGGGAGGGGGGGGGGTGGCATGCTAAACACGTTAAAGAGCACAAAGTCAAGAAGCCCGTGTAAGATACATTTTACTTGATTGACTTTTATTCCTAGATATTTGTGTTTCCTATAGAAGCCAGTGTTCAAGTGTACATGATGAGAGTTCCCAAAAAACAACTGATATAAAGGTCAAGATCAGTCCACCCAAACTTATTTTGAAACAACAGCTAAATATCACAAATTTCCTCTTATTTTTCTTCAGAGTATCTTTCTTCATATTGTATGACTTCAATATTGCATAATGAAGGTAAATCAAGCAGTTTTTTCTAGTATAAGAGAGGACATTAATTTTTATGAATATTTCCCTCGGGACCAGTTGAAGTGGTAGTCTAATGAGTATGAATGTCAATGAGAGATTTGAGTTTTGCTGTTTGCTTTCTCGATATCCTGCGCCAGTGCTGTAACCACTTCCGGGGACAGGGGTTACTTTAGGGGAGAAGCGAATGATTGTGACCTTAGGAAATGGGAGACCCTTCCCAAAGATCAGCTCTGCTGAAGTGATAAATGGGAGTCATAAGAAAATAAATTTAATAATTTATTGTGGTAACATCACTTGAGCTTTCTGAATCATGGAAGTACCTCAGAGGTGGTGTTGCCATAGTTAAATTTTAAATTGAGAATCATTTATACTGTATGCAGGCTGTATATGGCCACATCTGACAGTCGTAGCCTATTATATGAATAGGAAACACATTTGGCCGTAACTGACTCTACTCCTTTTCCCATTGAGATTATGTGCATGTCAGTTTGAGTGTGAATGTATGTTTGGTTGTGTGTGTATGTAGGAACCTATGCGTTCCCTTTCGTGTGGTGTATGGCTTATAGATGATTCCAGTTCTGGACACGATCCAGGGTTCAAAAGTCTGTTGGAAAATTTTTGTCCGCCCAGTCCAAATACCAGATCTACGTCCCTGTTGTCCGTCGGATTAACCAGGCAGT
Source organism: Holothuria scabra (assembly GCA_037179385.1). Lineage (NCBI taxonomy): Eukaryota > Metazoa > Echinodermata > Holothuroidea > Aspidochirotida > Holothuriidae > Holothuria > Holothuria scabra. The sequence continues at coordinate 36,058,560 of CM074187.1, forward strand.
CCATTCTCTCCCTACATGGGCAACCAGAGACTAGCGCAATGTCATGTCCATTGTGATTACGATTCGTAACCACATTTTCTAGTTATTTTTGCATAAGCAAAAAGTTACTTCAGAAACCTTCAAACTTTGAAGAAGTGTATCTTGACAACCGTAAAAGATATTGACATAATTTCAACGGATTTTTCCTGAAGAAAGCTTAAGCTCCTTAAATGAGATCTAAAATCAGAGCATTTTGCTGACGAACTGTCACACGACCTTAAAATCCCTGCACAGAATTGTGGTATTTGTGCATTTTTGAGTTTTGTTTCTGAGGCCGTGCCCCTGCCCTCTCTTCCCCCATACCTGCAGTGCTATACGCTCAGTAAAGGGGGTGGGTCGCTGTGACTGAGACGAACCAGCTAAGAGCTTTGCGCGACATAGTAAAGCTGGTGTGCCCAAATTGAATTTCTGCACAAATGTTCGACATATGGAATCATGGATCTTTATTGTGTTCCACGTTACTTCTACAGTATTAATGGAACCTGACAGTACATTCCCACCAGGGGAGAAGGTGAATGAATGCAGCGACGCTGCTCTATAGCTCATTGGCAACCTGCGGAAAATTGAGACATTTTCAGCAGATGGAGTTATACAGCACAAAAAGAAGCCAAATACGGCACTATTTTGCACTTGAGTCTTTCAAAAGATGAGAAGACATCAATTCATTTTATATCCCATTCCTAGGACAGCCCTTGCATTTTATTTTGTAAGATTCTGATCATTTGGCAAATTATTGATTTTTGTTGCATTGTATTGCATACGAAAGCCTAAACTAATGACTGGTTACAATTTACTTATACAAGCCTTTATAGGGAATTCCATTTCTGGCTATCTGATACATCGCGATATTACAAAATTTGTCTTTTTCAAATATCACGTATACTTTCTAACGAAGAACCGAAGATTCATAAAAAAATTTTGTTCCCGTACACTCTAAAAATGATTACCCAGCCTGGGCAAAAAGTTACCCAACCGTTCGTTTCGTATGCCTCCTGACCGGAATTGGGTAAAAAACTGCCCAACTCAGTTGGTTAAGTGTTTTACTCCTTAGTTGAGCAAAAGAAATTACCCAACCAAACATTTCACCCAACTAATTTTGCCCAACAAATGGTTAAATTTGTACCAACACGTTTGCTCAACAGCTGTGCTGTTGGGTGCTTGTTTGGATCTCAATATAACGTCATATATAATACAAGATTTAGGCATGAAGAAGATTTAACAAGTACCCTAAAACTTCCACCGTTTGCCCTCCAAGACTGGTTGGGGGCACCGACGACGATGCACTTGGTTAATAAAGAGAGAAGCGTGTAGTTTGAAATGACAAACTCAATCGTGAACTTTGTATTTCTTCTCCCATCAATTACGTAGTAGTGTTTTTTTTTTTTTTTTTATCTATACGACCATTGCTCTTTAAGTAATTTCGTCCAGCTTTTTGCTGTTATTCTACCGCTAGCTTTATATTTACCAAATTCAATCGCATTCAACCATTAGATCTCAATTAACCACTTTTATTAAAATAATTATCTGTAAAATTTGACTAATCTTTCAATAATCATCTGATTGGTCAGTTACATTTGGCCCAATATTGGGTACTTACCCAACACCTTAAACCAACACTTGAATTTTACCCAACCTTAATTAAACCAACAAATATCAATGGGTAGATTGTTTACCCATTGCCCATGTTGAGCACTTTGGATTTTGCCCAACGCTTTTTACCCAACAGTCTTTAGAGTGTAGGAGCACTGCATCCAATGACGGAGTTATTCCCCATCAGACCCCCCCCCCCAAAAAAACTCTTGAACTTTGACCTCTGCTACCATGCAGTCCCGTAGCCAGGATTGCTGTTTTTTTTTTGGGGGGGGGGGAGCAATGGATATATTGATGGTCATTCTGTGAGTTGAGAGGTACGTCTGTAGGGAGTGTCATAGGAAGCAATGTGAAAGTGAGGGAGGAACAATTTTGGACTATGCACCTCACTTTACCCCATTTTTTATGCTAACTTTTCGCTGTTTTCGTCGAGGAAGAACGACATATTTTTAAAATAAAAAGACAACAATTCCAGTATCGGCCTATGCCCTCTGCAAAAAAAAAAAAAAAAAAAAATAGCATTGATAACATTTTGACGTTGAATCCATTTACACAGACTACTCACCTGAGAGGATTCACTTTCCTGGTTTGTTTTCAAATATTTCAAAATCAAGAGCTTACATCGGAGAACATTTGGAATTTAATGAAATAAAATTTAAAAAATAGCAATAAGCTGCCGGTTTCTCTTGATGTTGTAGTGTCACATATGGTAAAAATCCGAATTTGTCATTTCCAGAGCTCGAAAAAGTTTACCAAACTTATAATGAATGTGCACTACTGCATTTCAAATTGCACTTTGCGGTGTTTCACGCCCGGCAATGTGAAACAAATTTTGAGATTTGAAGAAATGAAAAAGGGGTTTTTCATTCCCTCAGTATGGTTCACCCCCTCATTTTCACTGGGGGATGTCTCTCCTACCCCCCCCCCCCCCCCCGCTTTCTATACGCATATGGCTGTAAGGGAGTGGTTAGTTGAAGAATTTAAAATGGATCTCTACTCTGATAGCTCCGGCCTCGCGTACACCATTGGTTGATTATTATGTAGGGCCCATTCTTGACATATCAGGTAGCGAACATCTTCTACTGTTTTTGACATACATACATTTTCTAGACTGGCTTAAATACCTTATCTCTCACCCCTATAACAGTTGCAATTCTCATAACCTATTTCAGACCCTCCCACAACAGTCTACACTCTTACTTATCCAGACACAATTTCAATTATCGACTGTATGGTCAAGTGCAGAGCATCAGGCTTGCAGTCGGGAGGTCGGGGGTTCGATTCCCGGCCGGGTCCTACCAAAGCGTTTAAAAACGGAACCTATGATGTAAATAAATTTCTTCTTTCGGGAAAAAAAAAGAAAAAAACGGAACCTATGGCCATTGTGCTTGGTGCTCAGCATATGCAATGGAGTAGGGAAAACAAGCCAGTGAGCCACAACTGGAAACAAGAGGGCAATCCACGGAGTTGCATATCTCATCGCTAACATGTGCGCAAGTAGGTTACAGAACTTGAACTATTTATGTGCTAGAAGTTTTATCCGTGCTGTTTTTATGCTACAGTAGAATGTCATTAACAAAAATTATCATACTAAAACTCCATGCCACAATCCTTTGAAATTCCTATTTGAAGTCCAAGGGAAGTGATTTTTTTTTTCGTTCCAAGGGACGGCAGTTTTTTTTTTCGTTAGATAGCGAGGGGAAAGAATATGGCACAGACAATCAAGTTCTTGGAACTATAGGCGCACCCCTTATTCCATAAAAATATCATTTGGATACTTAAATTTTGACACCGGATTATATAAGAACTGGAGAAATAGGCTACCCAATCTTTGTAACGCTTGCCAGTCCTAAGATTTTGGAACAAATCTATTTATTAAGATGCTGTTATCCCCTTGAAACACTATGAACAAAAACAACGAGCTTGGCTGTTAAGGGCGGCACACATCTATCCGTTTTTTGCGGTCCGTTTAAAACGTGCGCGTACGCGTCTCCAGTCCGCACTCAGAAATTTACGAACACACCAATCATTTAAGTTAAGTTCGCGCGTAATATCGGATGCGTTCGGACAAGTTCTTTATAGACCTTGTGCATATGATGTCACAATGACATAAAGTACGGCCTCCTTTGGGGGCAAAATAATGCAGCAAAGACAAATGCTAGCAGCTGATTCGTCAACCAGTCGAAGGCGTGCATAGTCTGCCACATGTGTAGGGAGAATTCTTTATACATGCAGTGTTCCATTGTTTGGCAACGAAGGGTGACGTCAGTGTGTCGTCAATGCACAAGGTCTGTGTTTAACGAACTTTACGACGTTGGTTTCAATGCTATTCACTTGCGATGAAATGAGGTTGGATAATTTGGAGGAAGAAAAAATACTGGGAATAGGCCTATACTGGAAGTAGAGGAAAACGGTCAGTCGGAAAAGTGATCGTAGATGGGGGGGGTCATCAGGTTTTGGAAGGCCGGAAAAGTACGGTGAATATCTCCGTTTGGTAAGAGAGTTGAAGGTATGACGCTCATAGATATCACCAATATTTCAGAATGTCTTCCGACCAGATGGAGTATATTTTGAGACTTGAAGGCCCGAAAATTCGCAAGCAGGATACACATTTGACGGAGTCCATCACCCCGAAAGTTGATTAATAATGAAATTACTTACTGAGCAGGCTACATGGGTAGAATGGTTGTAATCTTCCATGAGTCGGTCACTCAATAGACCTATTTCCAAATACCAATTACAAAGGATTGTGGGATAGAGTTTTGGTGTTTGTCATTTTTGTCAATGACATTTTACTGTGGTGAGAATTGACGTACTGTACACCCAAAACTCTATCCCACAATTCATTGTAATTGCTATTTGGAAATAGGTTAATGGAAATTTCAACAGAAAAATGTTCGAAAGCCTAATGGGTCAACTGCGTAGGTCAGGTGCTAACTGGATGAACTTTTAAAGTGTCGCGATTTTTTTTACCTTTTAGTTTTGAATAAAAGTGTTACCCTTATTATGACACTTTTTAATTTTCCATGCAAATGTTTGAAAGAAGTCGGATATTCGACCATTTAGGCATTGTGCTGTGCTGCGAAAGACTGTAAAGCAATTCTCACGATAAAAGCTTTTTTGTCCTTCCAGAACGTATGATAGTGACCCTTGCGCGAGAGCTGTGATTGCGATGTTAATCTACCACTCCGTAAAAACATAGTCTGTACGGAGGGCGACTGAAAATTTTCACGATTACCACTCAAAAATTTGTAAAGATTCCAAAGAATTTCAACTGAAGATCACGTACGTTATTTTAGTACGGATTTTTCAAAGTTGAATATTTTATTATTAATATAATTATAAAGGCCTAAACTAATAACCTACAAGAAAAATTTCAGTTGACAGAGTTTCAGTTCTTTTCTCATACTTATTTTGTCAAGTTATAAACAAAACGGCACTGGAGAAAAAGAACACCTCAGTGTTGGTTGAAAACTTTCTACTCGTCACGAATTCAATCAAACACGCTAAAATTATTTTAGTTGAAACTACCTGAAATTTTAATTGCTATGATCACTTAAAGGCACCATGCATACATATTGTGCACAGCGCACAGTGGTCACAGATATTACCTATGCACACACCCCCAAAACGTCTCCAATTGACTTCCAAATATTCTTCGTCATCTCGGCATCTTTGTAATTTTGGTGTTTTACATTGAATACAACCTCTAGCTCTCTTGCGAGCATAATAATTTTTCCATGTTTAAAATTTTCGCCGATGTTTGTTTTTGCTTGAGTAAATAAACTGGTCGCTTGCAAAGACTACTTTCCAAAGCTGCATTGAGCGCGACTATCCGTCATCCGAAAAAACATCGCTCTTGAAGCGAATTTTTTGGACGCAAAAACGGACGACGGACAGTATAGAGGCTTTGCAATTACGTCACGGAACCGCCATGTTGGAGGACAATTAAGCCAAATACACGTGGCTTTGTGCTGAACGCACTGCACAGTGTGCACTTTGGTATGCACGGTGTGTACACATTCAGTGAACAAGCGCGTCCCGTGTGGTTTACTACGTAGTTACATGTACTCCAACATGGCCGCCGGAGAGTATAATGACGTCATGTGAAAAGCCTCTATTCGGATAGGTGTGTTATGCGTTTACTTAATTCATTATATTTGAATTGTGCGTGCACCGAAGGAATGACGCGCACCCATTCGGACTGGAGTTCGGACGCAAAAAAACGGATAGGTGTGTTCCCCCCTTCACACTAAACTGATACGGATATGGACGCAACGATTGTAAAAGTAAGACGCTTTCGGGGACGCTTTAGACAAGTGCGTAATTGTTATTATTCACGCACTAGCTAGGGGTATTCTCCATTTTGACGCCACTGCAAACTTCATGTGTGTCGAGCTGATACGTACATCTAGTGCGTCTCAATTAAGAAATTGTGCGTGTGCGCCAAGTTGAACGCGTGGCGTTAGAAGATTTCCGACCGACGTACAAACCTTTTCTGCGTGCTGGCCTGTGGCGAATCCTAGCCCGTGGCAAGGAAATTGTCACGTACATTTCTTTGGCGATGCTTCAAAACCGCCAAGGCACTAATATGTAAGATAGGCCCTATGCCTAACCTAATGTTAGTCACCCACAGTTTCATATCTTGCCAGGTTATAACTCAAGCCTATGAATAGCGTAGGTCTAGCCATGCCTAAGCCCCAGACCTAGCCTACATACCTTTAACCAACTTCAGATTTCAAGCCTAGCCCTATGTTGGACTTTAACTTTCATACTACTAGGCCTAACAGCTACAGCAACTTTGGAGTGAAAACAACTGTCTGCATAGACCATATGGGAACACTCTAGATGTAAGGGCTATCAAAGTTAAGTGAGAGCAAGAACTTAAAAATATCACTGCAGCATACAAGCTAGTGAAATAAGAATTTGAGTTGTGAAGACGAGACTGCTACTACAAAGTACTAGACTAGGCCTGAGGCCCAGTGTAGCTTATTTACATGAATTGATGAAAATAGGCTAGTTACAAAACATTAACCTTTGACCATCTGTAACGTGAACTATGTCCTTGGTTGCAATGACAACCACACATATCGGTACAACTTGTCGTGACTAGGCTATTACACTTTCAGATTTGTGGGATGCTTCCGTTAAGAGTTACAGTAAATACAAAAAAGTATTTGACCCCCTGTCACGTGACCTTTGACCTTGGTTGCCATGGAAACTACATATTTTGGTAGGACTAAGCTACCCAATTATACTTGTGAAGTTTCGTGTAAAATGAATGTTTTCTTTTGAAGTTTTAGTACAAAATAGTAAAAAAGTGGTCTTTTGCAAAATGTGACCTTTGACCTTTACTTTCGAGGGTCTGGGAGACATAAGTTCTTACCCTGAGGTACCCACCTACCAATTCTGAAAAGAATCGGTCCAGCCCACTAGGAGGAGTCTGAGGGACAAAAATATTGTTTTACAAACAAATTATCACTTGGAATTTTTTTTTCCACTCTACCACTTGACCTTTGATCTCTGTTGCTATGGCAACCACATATTTTGGTAGGTCTAGATGCAATCATCGTATGTGTGAGGTTTCGTGTCAGGAGGACGTTTCGTTTTGGAAATATAGCAGAAAAGGTGATTTCACTTAATTAGACCTTAGACCTGTGACCCTTGACCTTCACTTCCGGTTGTGTATTAAAATGCAATTGTTTCACCTAAGGTATCATCCTACCAAGTTTGAAGTTACCGATTGTCAAAGGTTTAAGTGGGCATGACACGGCCACAAAAACTTTTGTGTATTGCAAGATCAGATACAGAAATTTACAAATATTATCTCACACCCCATTAAAAACCCGTACAGTTCGGCATAAATGATATTCGAAGGAAAACTGCGTTCGAAATTCAATTTCGAAAAATGCCGCAACAGCTCACCTGACATTTATGACGCAATTGGCGGCACAAACCTCGCCCTACGGCACGCATCTAGATGTGGAACTAATGTAACGCTCGGTAAAGTTATGTTATCTTAGCAACCTCATGAAAACGATTGCATCACAATTCAGAGTCCAACATACAGAGCAGAAGGCGCGGACCATGGTGGGGATTCGGAGCAAATCATTGGCCAATATTTTCGCGTGCATATGCGCGGGGGAAAAATAGTTCTGTTTTTGTGCAAGAAAGACGCGGTTCGGGCGCTATAAAGAACAGCTAGGAACATGTATGGACAGACCACAACAAACGCGTCCCCACTACGAGCGCGTCTTTACTGTATGAGCTGTTTGGTGAAGATACTATTGCGAATACTAAGCAGTAACTGTGCAATGCACAATTCACAATGTAGTCGGTGGCCACGCTCACTGCTATCCTAGCACCGCTGTTTGCAATTATGTATGCGCTAACACACGTTACCATGCACATGATTCGATCATTGTGAGCTCTCTGGTACAGTGCTGTTAACCGTGCCTCCAATGACGTCACCGTTTTTGAGACGCGTTCACATACGTTTTTTCGCTTTCGAATTTCAAATGGGATGAGCCTGCCTGTAATTGGGAATTCAAAAGTTCAAAAACTTACCGAGAAACTTAGGCTACTTTGGCCGTGTCATTATCACTTGAATGTTTTGTAACTAGCCTATTTTTCATCAATTAATATAGGCCTAAATAAGCTAGACTGAGCCTCAGGCCTAGGTTAGTACTGCGTAGTAGCAGTCTCGTCTTCACAACTCAAATTCTTTTTTCACTAACTTGTTTGCTGCAGTGAGATTTTTTAGTTCCTGCTCGGACTTCACTTTGATAGCCCTTACATCTAGAGTGTTCTCATAAGGTCAATGCATGCAGTTGTTTTCAATCCAAAGTTGCTGTAACTGTTAGGCCTAGTAGTATATATGAAAGTTAAAGTCTAACCTAGGGCTAGACTTGAAATCTGAAGCTGGTTAACGGTATGTAGGCTAGGTTTGGGGCTAAGGTATGGCTCTGAGACCTACGCCATTCATAATCTTGAGTTATAACCCAAGATATTAAAATGTGGGTGACTAACATTAGGTTAGGCATAGGGCCTACCTATCTTACATATAAGTGCCCTTAAAACTTGGCCGTTCTGAAGCATCGCCAAAAAAAAAACGTATGTGACAATTTCCTTGCCACGGGCTAGGATTCGCCACAGGCCAGTACGCAGAAAAGGTTTGTGCGTCGGCGGGAAATCTTCTAGTGCCACGCGTTCAACATGGCGCACACGCCGGTTTTTAATTGAGACGCACTTGATGTGCATATCAGCTCGACACACATGAAGTTTGCCGTCGCGTCAAAATGGAGAATACGCCCAGGTAGCGCCTGAATAATAACAATTACGCACTTGTCAAAAGCGTCCCCGAAAGCGTCTTACTTTTATAATCGTTGCGTCCATATCCGTATCAGTTTAGTGTAACAGTCAAGCTTGTTGTTTTTTCATCGTGTTGCAAGGGGATAACAGCATCTTAAAAAATAAATTTGTTCCAAAATCTTAGATAGGCCTACTGGACTAAAAGCCTTAGGGCAAGCGTTATAAAGATTGGGTAGCCTATTTCTCCAGTTCTTATATAATCTGGTGTCAGAATTTAAATATCCAAATGATGTTTTTTGGAATAAGGGGTTCGCCTATAGTTCCAAGAACTTGATTGGTCTGTGCCATATTCTTTCCCTCGCTATCTTACGAAAAAAAAACTTCCTTCCCTTGGGACGAAAATAAATCGCTTCCATTGGACTTCAAATAGGAATTTCAAAGGATTGTGGCATGGAGTTTTAGTATGGTAATTTTTGTCAATGACATTCTACTGTAGCATAAAAACAGCACATATAAAACTTCTAGCACATAAATAGTTCAGGTTCCGTACCCAACTTGCGCACATGTTAGCGATGAGATATGCAACTCCGTGGATTGCCCTCTTCTTTTAACTTTTATAACTGAAGTCGATTAAAGAGCTGTGCCCTGGTGAGCATACAAGACTCTACTGTGTAATCAGAACACGTTCAGTTCATGTTTCGGAGCATGAGCTACTCTGCATTTCCTAATATGATGTCAAAGAGTACTTTTTCTTAAGTCCTCCCGACCCTCTGGCAAAGGGCCGTTCGGCGAAACCAAAACTTTCACTGTTTCCTGAAGCAGTATAGTGTCAATTGAAATTTTGGTAAACTGCGGGTAAAATTGCAGTTTGAGGTGACAAATCGCTACAGGAATGCAGTACCCCAATTTTATGGTCTCTATCACTCTTAAAACGTTGGGTAAAATATCCGTTGGTTAAAGAAGTTTATGAAATGTGTTGGTTAAACTTTGCCCAACTTTGGGGCTAATTGGTGCAATGTTTAAACGCTGGGCGAAGTTTTTGTTGAGTAAAAGTAATTGCTTAAGTGTTGGTCAATCTTTGCTCACATAATGGTTAAATTTCCCCTTCCATGCACGCGTATACTGTTATACCCAACTGACTGGTCAAAATGACGATAAGATTTTATTCTACAGTTGAGCATATTTTCCCTTTATCCACTTGTTGGGTAACTTTTTGCCAATTTGTTGGGTATATTGTTGGTTGCAGTGTTGTCACAAACAACAGTGCACTTGACCCGATTTGTTTCACAATTCTTCTCATAATCAGACCATGGTACCATAATCTGAAAATTCTCTTTGGCATCTTTTATATTGGCCAAACAGCTAAACTCGTACATTACTTTAGACCATGAAATCGATCTCTATTTCCATAAAATTCTATAAACAGTACTACGAACTAGAACACGTTTGTATGAGATTCCATGATTCGTATTTGGCGCAAAACTGCTATCCAATGAGAGGTCAGGATCTGGGATATTCTCTTTCACGTCCGAATGAGCATTTATATATTATTATTTGAAACATTTCAGCATAACAAGAGACCTGTCTCATAACCATGATAACAGTGTATGAGAGCTACGGACCAGCTGATTCTCATGCAGCCCTTGTGTACACATTTATGCATTGATGAAACTACAAGACTTCATCACATCAATAACACACATGATTTTACAGTGCCTTTTAAAAATACAGTGCCTTTTAAAAATGATAGTTTTGGACGTACCTATACGAAACTCAGTGACAAACCATAAAGGTTATTAAGCCAGGGTTTTTTTAACCGGGACCGAAGGGTTGCCATAACCAGGGAGCTGCAGTGGCAGCTCCCTGCCATAACCTACAACCTAACATGTAAAGAAAGCACCAACGTTTAAGGAAAAGATGATTAACATGTAACCAACATTTGGTCACTGCATTTGCCCAACAACTTAATAAAAGAAGTGCCCAACAAGTGGGTATGTTTTAAAATTGCTTATTTACCAAACAGTTGGGTAATCTCCTGCCCAACAGTTGGGTTCAAACTTTACCAAATTTGGTTGGTTAAAGTTTTGCCCAACTGTTTAGGTTGTTGAATAGATGCCCAGTGTTGGTCAAAAAGTTGGGCAAAATTTGCCCAATTTTTTAAAGCGTGTAGCGTTTCGTGATTGTTTTCGTGCTTCACGTGACAATATGTTCTCACTGAATTATGATATACAGGAGAATAGCTCATTGGTTTACCTTAAATATTAATATGTAAGTCCAGAAATATCATGGAAGATTCTTAGAGGTGAAATAAGAAAAATCGGTAAGATCTGGCTTTTGAGTTTCAAAATAAAATTATTACTTTTGCCTTTTAAATATGCCATAGTCATGGTCAGTACAGCAATAAGCAAATGGCAGAACTGAAGTAAATTTGTAAAGGAGTATCATTTAAATGTGGGGTTTTTCTACTTTCATTCTCAAATAAGATCGTAGAGCGGTCATTACGGTCACCTATGAAGGCTTTTGTAAATCTTGCCCGTTAGCTTCTATAACTTTTATTTTTCAGCTAAAACGCTTTACGTTTCACATGAATAAACAAACGGATGTTAACCAAGATAAAACAGTGTCATACATTAATTTCTTTACTTTTGTCTTACAAGCCGGATCTGTGGAGTTTGCGTGAATAAACCTGCCCACCTGCTGAGCAGAATAAGCTTGATTTTTCATTCATGACTAATGCTTTAAGTAACGAAGATGACACATTTGTTTAATGGGACCTACATGACAACTAAGCAGGCTACCACGAACATAACATATGTTTACGAAGACAAATATACGTAGATGTCGTATAAAATAAAGGTCAGTGGTGTGTTTAAATCAAACAGTAGCGCGGGCGAAGGCTTTTTTAAGAAGATAAATTGTTATAAAATCATCATAATCTTTTTTTCATTACGTAATAATAATAAAAAATAAATGAACTTATTGAGCGCTAAAATATACAAGGTATTCAACAGCGCTGTACGACTCCAACAAAAGCCAACTAGAAAAAAAAAATGAGTCTTTAAACTGATAAACCCGACTTTTACTGTGCGAGAAAAGGAGGACCTCTGACAGAATTGGGCAGACAGTTCCAGAAATTGGTCCCAGCTGCTGACGGAAAGGCAAGATCACCGTCTAAATTTCCAAATTAGTTTCGGGAACAGTCAGTGTGAATGTATTTCTAGAGGTAAGGTAAAGCAAGTATTGACTTTAAAAGTCAGATTATCAGACTTATCGGAGTTAGCAGGTGGTTGAACAACAGTAAATTTTATCGTTTATCAGCTGTAAAAAATAAACGCGAGTAATGACGAGGTAATCGTCACTAAATTCGTATCAAACTGGAAGAAGGTTTATGTGTCAGTTCTATGTCTGTGAGTGTGGGATGGGCGCTGGGTGCGTGCGTATTTCTTACACAGTTGCTCTGTCTAATAAGTGAAGCTCCCTGGTGCAACAATGTTCTTACGTTGATGGTTACTGCTAAGTTAACATATTTTTAATTGTATTTCTTAGCCAAATACTACTTTTAAGGGCGTAAGGGTGTTTCATTCCGGCAGCTCAAAATTCATGTTTCTCATGGCAAACTTGCGGAATAAAAAATCAAATGATACATAGACTGAGTTAACTGTTGTGTTTTATCGCGCTCTCGGCTGTTTAGTACATACAATTTACTCTTCTGGTCTTTTTGTGGCGTGGTTGCAGACAAAGAAAGATATGGACTACCAATATGCAATAGCAGAATCAAATTAAATTTTCCTTTCTTTTACAGCATGAAATCGGAGAGAACCGACTGGTGTCGTAGTCCCCCCAAAACCGTACAATATCCCAATGTAACCTGTAGAGTTAGCCCTCCCCCCCCCCCCCCCCGCCTGAATACTTTTGTATTCGTCATATTATAAGTTCATAAATATTCTTTATATGTGAATATATACAGAAAAGCTACTGGGGGGGGGGGGGGACGTCACGGATTGCAAGACATCTGATGAACATGAACTATTTTCTACCACCCAAAACCTCCCCTCATACAAGATTTCTTCTGCTATTTATGTTACATTTCTTTCTTCCAATTTCTCCATCAATGTCTCTGAAGAAGTTCGTGGCAAAATGGGGTATGCCTGAAGAATCACGGTTTTTGTTCCATAGGCTCCAGCTTACACAGTTTTTTTAAAGTACTTTATGCTTGTGATAACATACTGAAATAGGTTAAAGCTAAAACATGAAGATGGCTTATGGAAAAAAAGTGGTTTTCCATGTTTCTGGCAGTCCAGCTAAATTTGTAATAGTTTAAATTCATTATAATTATGGTGGTTCATTTAAGACCGAAACCTAAACTGTGGCCTCACTCTTGAATGCAAAACCATACTGTTGTCACCCTCTCGGCCCGATTTACCCTTCAACTGTTCAACTGCTCACATTTATTGTTGTAAACGGATTTGCCTTTATTAACTGGCCACATGCAGTGAATCCAGTTATCTGTGAAAATCATTGCTCATGAAATTATGGGGCTATGTCCCAACCTCGGGTATTCGGTAGCCACAGGCCCCATGAAAATGTCAACATTTCTGCATTTTAGCCAGTTTAAAACACACAATGCTTGATTTGCTACCGTGTTTCCTTCCTCTAAGCCTTGTCCTCTCGTGATTCAATTCTTGCTTATCATACAGACGTCTTCATCGAATATCCTGGTACGGAGCACACTACTGCACATGTATTTCACATCCGCCATTTCATGAATTTACTCCAGACTTGGTATGTGTACATCTTCGTCAGTTCAGATTTGACAAATATCAGTGCCTTTTCTTGGCCTCCGTAAATATATTCTGAGAATTGTACCCTCTATCTCGTTGTCTCTTTTGTAGAAGTTACATCCAGTACAAGTAAAGCAGACTTCAATACACATCTATATTTATTCTTTACAATGAAGTCTATGAATTTATTTCAACTCGTTATTTTCCTATTTTCATCTCTTCTTCTCGTCGACGTCCAAAGCTCAGCATCAGGTAAGAAAAAGCTTGCATCTTTCTGCAATATTTAAGTACACTCTAAAAAATATTTAAACGATTTTGTTTAAAAATTAGGATACTCACGAAAATGAGTATTTTTACTCGAAAAAAGTGAGTACTTCAACTCAATTTGTGTAAAATTTTGCACATATTCAGATATTTGTGTAAAGTTTTGCACAAATTCAGTTGAAGTACTCACTTTTTTTGAGTAGAAATACTCATTTTCCTGAGTATCCTAATTTTTAAACAAAATCGTTTAAATATTTTTTAGAGTGTAAGATAGATTAACTGATAAATTTTGTGATTAAAAAGCGAGTATCTTAAACACACAGTTAAAAAACGAAGGATAAACGTGCACACAATTGAAAGCACACTCAGAAAAACTACTAAATTAGGGGGAGGGGCTGCAACTACTTTCGTTTTTGTAATTTGACATTTTCTTGAGAGATTACTAAACATTCGGACACAGGTTATCATATATTCTTTTCAATGTTAACTTTAAAACTTTCACAGACGTCCTTTGTAAACTTATGGAAAAGATTTATTTATAGTTGTACAAGAAATGAAGAGCAAAATTTATCATCAAAATGAAAATTAATATTACTTCTAAAGTTGTTAATGAAGATCAGTTTATTCATTTTGAATTAGAAATTTAGACAAATTTAGAAACAGCTAGAGTATGAAAAGAGCGTTACAAACCTAATTCCTTACGGTCTTTTACACATTCAAAGTCAACTTTAAAATCAGTCTGCAAAGGCAACTTCTGTGTCGTAAATCTTAAGGCGGGTTTAATTAGTTAGATGAGGTTCTGCTGGTCATTTTCTAACCAATTGGTTTAAGTCGGACTGGCCGCGGTCTTTTTCTGGTTGTGGCTCTGTGTCTTGTTTTCCCTACTCTATATTGCTTATGCTCAGCACGAAGCAAAATGGCGGAAATGAAAGGGGAAAAATCTTGTCACCTCAGTTTGAACTAATGCATTTGTTTATCCTGTTGCAAAAAAGACTCCTTTTTGGCAATCAAGTTGCAGCATTTTATTCACTGAATTGAAAAAAATTTGGTGAGGAGTAACTCCATGTTTCAAGTAACGGTGAATCTGGAATATTTTCAGCTTTTATACATTTTTAATATGGGAAAGGAAAAATTGGCAATTACGACAGTATGATGATGTTTTAAAGTTTGTGGTGGCCGCTTATATCTTTAAAAAAAATTGAAAGTTTGGTGAATGATTTACTTTCTAAAAGATGACTGCATACGATGATGACTACCAAATTGGAGAAAAATGAATTGACCCCATTTGAATAGTTTTCTTTGAAATTAAACCGTTTACTTCAGGTTATAGGATTTGGCAGCTGAAAGACTGAGTCAAAACACGAATGGCTTTAACACCTTTGGATGAGATAAAATAGTAAATGACCTACCTGCCTACTACGTCATTGTTCTGATAAGAACCCCAACATCAGCACCTTTGTATCACGACTTTTTTGCAGAATTAAATATTAAACGACATTACGCTATGATCTATATTTAATTTACAGACAAGTCAGAGCGATAAGTGGTATAAAATGTTTCAACCACTTAGTTGCCTGAGCATAAATAAATTAAAATAACAACCAAGTCTTATCGATTACAAATGTCTAAAATTTTAATGCCACTTATTACATAGAATACCAAGCGAACTTTGAAAGTAAAAAGCGACGGTTTGCAAAAAGTACGTAAATATTGATACCCATAGTAGATTTCCAAAAGAACTCAATTTTTGAAATAAATTTTAATTTTTTCAGTTCTTATACGTTTTGATATTTCACAACTGTAAATCTACAATGCACAAACAGTCAGATTGAAAAATATTAAAGCCATTTTGTTATCATCTCAAAATACATTTTTAGTGTAGGGGTATAAAAATTGACCAGATGTGCACTGTTTTAACAAGGTGTTTCTTGATTGGGTTTTGCCATTGTATTGTATCGATTGTATTCTTTTTTAGGGTTAGGGATTAAGGTTTGCGTTAGCCACTTAGGAAATTTTAAACAGTGCGTATCGATCCAAAAAATTCCCAGTTTGTTAGTGCTCTTTGTTTGACATCAAAATTGAAAATTCGAAAGATGCAGATCAGCTTACATTCCACAAAATGCAAAAAAAAAAAAGCATAATTTGTAGATTAGGCTTATAGCTTTGAGACATGGCCTGAACCAATAGAATGGGTTTGCCACTTCACTATAGGAGGTGCTTTATACAGTCTGGAAAAACGAGATAATTACGATTATTACGATTCGTGACTATATAAGCCGAAAAGAATCATTGTAAGCCCAGACCGATGCCGTCAGACTGAAAGCACATGATATCGCGTAAAATTGCAACGTCATATACAAATATATATTTTTGATCACACTTTACTTGCCAACGTTTTGTCAATACCTTCCTTGGAAATATTGTTCACTTGAAGTTACTGTTGAAGACCTACTACAGTTGCGCCAAATACGGAATAAACATCATTCTTTGACTATTGATTAGGACCACAGATTGAAGGTGACAGTCGACTGCTTGTAAAGTTGCCAGAATATTTCTTACAGTTAAATGCTTCCGGGTAACTCCATGATAATCCCATTAATGAAAGTTGAAAACCAGTCACGCTTCTTAAACTTCTTCAGTTTTTTTTTTTTTCATATGAACTCAGCTTATTTGAATTTGTTCCCACTATAAGGTTCGACATACTTCTTTTATCAACAACCTGCCTACCCACGTGACTGTCAGGAGGTTTTTGAGCAATGTTCAACACGTAATGCAAGCGGTGTTTACTTCATCAAACCAGACGGTTATGATAAAGCTTTTGAAGTCTACTGTGACAATCAAGTGGACGGTGGGGGCTGGACGGTGAGTCAGTTACAAATCATTTACTGTCGTGAAACAGATGTAATGTTCAGAAAATCTTACAGGACTGTTATCTATCCTGTGAATATAGCCTGGAAAACATGTAGGCTACAAACCAATAAAAGGGGGTAAACTAACAAGATAAAATACATAGTGAAGGTGCTGCACGTTTCTGGAAGTAGTTGTAAAAAAGAACCATTTGGTTGTACTTGTTTGCCGTTTCGTTATTTTCGGTCATAATCTCTCAGATTGAACAAAGATCTTTTCTTTTACAAATATCTTGTTCCGTTCCAAAGAAATGGCCCCTCTTTATGGACAGGCAATTTCCTCGTTTCGTAGTATCTTCTTTGGACGAGGTCATGTTAGGTTAATACAACCGTTTTACCTTAGAAATAGGCAGATTGGCTCAGGAGACCACCGAAACAGTATATCTAGGTATTCTTTTCTATGAAAAGTTCGGGAGATAACCGCTTTCGGGGGAAACAAGCTTTTCCCATACTGGGGAAAAATGACTGTCTCAACGGTATGAATGTTTATGTGTACTTAGTGCCTTCCAACTCACAGTCGTCGATTTGTGTAACAAATTTGTTTGTATTTAAATGTGACATCATAGTTAAGACACAACGGACGAAACTGCAAGGGACCTTCAACAACGCATTTAAAATCACAATGCTGGCACAATCCACTTGTACAACTTCATTTGGAAAATAGTGCACAAAACTTGCGGCTGTGCCGAGTCTATAAATTAAGCTTAGGACAAAGAACAAATAACTCGATATCTCAAAATTGGCACGGTGAACAACCAAAGAAGAAACATTTTTATGGCCCTATCAACAGAGATTTTAAATATATATATCCAAATTTGTCTTTCCTGAAATCAATAAAGATTGCAAAGTTGTTTTGAACGTCATCTCCGCTGAATTTGCGAGGTAAGACGCAATGCAACATTGGAGATGTTTGAAAATGACGCCACCCATGACAAAATATTCTCCCAATCGGGTGGAAACTGACTTTCCGGTTATCTCCCGAACTGATGAAGTATTGCGTTGTTCTCCACTTAGCTGCCTTTTTTTAGAAATTACGAGTGGCACGATATTTACTAAAGTGTTGGGTCATGGTACTCAGACCTAATGTCATATTCTCTTGACTGTTGTAGCTCCTCTTCTACAGCAAAAGTAACGACGTATTCATGATAATATTACACGCCTTTTTATTTATGCCGTGCTGGCTTCAATTTACATGATAGGACATCCCTTTGTATTTATGCAGTGCTAGCTTCAATTTACATGATAGGACATCACCCCACTCACTTTATTTTCATACGGTTTCAGTGCAGTTGATTGGACAAAAAAGGTGTTACTAACAACGCGGAGCTTTAAGGGGGTGAAAGCAATGAACACTTAGGCTTCCCTCATATATATATATATGTATAACTGAATCAAGTTTCGCATTACCTGATTTGTCCGTAAAATTCCTTAGAGCTTAGACGCGTATAGCAGTAGAGACAACTGTTCCGCAGAAATCGCAAAAGCATAACCACCAATATTGAACTTGTTCAAAATCTTCTTTGACAATTTTTACTAAAGTCGATCGCCAAATGTTAGCAACAAAATTTTCGCTAATGTGACACTCAATGTAGAACTAACATTGGTCTTTTTAGAGAATCTTTCATAGAGCAAATGACGGCTGATTTCTTTTCGGCTGTTTCACGACACTAGTGATAAGTATAGTACGTAGTAAGTGCAGCCAATAATTTGCGACTGTTTGTGTAGCTTTGGCATTCCAGGCTCTACAAGAGACATACTTACTCTATTCGCAGGTTAGTTTGTTTTTGCGATTTTTGCGTGTTTAGAAATGAAAAAGTCGCAAATAAACGTTCGAATTCTTCTTTGCTAGATTGAAATTTTCCTTAGATGAAAGATTGACACGTTAAATTTGAGACTTTTGATCGCAAAAAAAAAACTTGGTAAGTACATCTTCTTGAGATGGTAGCTTTAAACAATGAACCTTTTATTTTTCAAGCAAAGATATATTTTCGCTTCTTCGGGAATAATTTGGAATAGTTTTAAATACCATCAATGAAATTTAGACTACCGATTGGCTTCTTACTATCCAAATTTCACCCTTTTAATAATAATGGATTCGAGCAAGTGAAAGTGGCTGAACAGTCGTTTTGATCAAAATTATTGAAAACATTTTTCTATGTATCGGCTGTACAGATGGTTTGACATTGTTCTTTTGTTACAGGATTACTGCATTTCGAAGGGAGACCAGTATTAAGAAGGAAATACAACAAAAGTCAAAAGATAAAAACACAGGGACCTGTCAATAAAATTTGACTGCTTAAAGAGGATTTGAATATTTTCAGCTACACGTTGTCTGAGAGATTTAGTCGATTTTCCCCTTCCCCACAGCTGCCATAACACCTTCCTGATGGAACACCTAAAGTCGATTTGAGACTGGCGAGAATATATACTGAGTTTAGTTTGCGAGTCACTGACAGTTTGCGATGTTGTGGTACGATTGGCAAAACTCAGTGAGTTGCAGTCTGTTCACGACGATAAACCTCTTTTGTAAAATGAATTCAATATTTTTTTATTTTATAATTATTTAAAAGATTGCCCTTGTTTTTCGATGTCATTCAGGTGTTCCAACGTAGAAATGAGGACAATACCGTTGGATTTGGGCGAAGTTTTTCTGAATATCAAGAAGGCTTTGGATTCCCAAGCAGCGAATTTTGGCTAGGCAACGAAAAACTTTCTTTTTTGACAAATCAGAAACGATATCAACTACGTATTGACCTGACAAATTCTGCTGGGTCGTCTTTCTACGTGACGTACGATTTGTTTCGTATAAGTGATGAGTGGAGTAACTACAAGTTAGCGAGTGTAGGACAGTACGGTGGAAATGCAGGTACAATACTTTGCCATTAGGCTGTTCTTATATACTCGAATAAACTTTGCACATATTATTGGTCTCACAAGAAAACACGGCAATTGATGTTGAAATGTTAAAATGACCTAAACAATTTATTTCTTGGGAAATCTGATGCATTAACTGTCCAAATATTGTAGAAAACAAAGTTATGTTTTTGTGTGATGTACAATATGCTGGCCTTTTGGGGAAACTGAGGGTGTAAGTTTTTGATTTACATTTGTTTTGATTAACTTAAGTGTCCCAAATATGGAAATTTAGAACCCCTGAAAATCAAATGCAATACGCTTAAATATTTTCTATGCATTGCATAAGTTACTACATGAACTCGCAGGTAAAACTTACAGTGTATTTTAAACACTAAACACGGTTATTTCCTTTTTTAACAGATTTCTTCATACGCCAATGTCCAACAAATACCATCTTTGGTCAGTGTGCTTGTCAGGGAACTTGTGCAGATCCAGACGACTGTCATAAAAGCTGTACCACAGAGGAAACGTGTACCTGCCCCGCAGGCTATCTGTTGTCAGGTAGTGATTGTGTACCTCAAGAACAATGCAGCTGTTATGACGCAACATTCGGTGTCATTCCGGTAAGTCCAACTCTTACTCAGAAACTACGTTTTGTTGATAACTTTACAACTGTAGATCGTCAAGTTAAAGGTAAAGAACAGTCCCCCGAACTTATTTTGAAGAAAAAGCTAAATAACACAATATTCGTCTTGTTTCTATTCAAAGTATCTTTCATTACATTTTATGACTTTACTATTGCATATCCAAGGTAAACCAAGCAGTTATTTCTAGTAAATTTCACATTTGAAGAGAAAATATTGTCACGTGACTCCCAATAGCCAACCATGAAACTGGACAGTCTACTACGATTTGGGATGACTGTTTTTGCCCTTTAATGAAAATATTGTACCTGACAAGGTATGAATTTTCCCAGTAACAGTTGCAGAAACTGTTTTAAATAAATTGTTTA
The DNA here is from genome assembly GCA_037179385.1 of Holothuria scabra. NCBI lineage: Eukaryota > Metazoa > Echinodermata > Holothuroidea > Aspidochirotida > Holothuriidae > Holothuria > Holothuria scabra. The sequence goes on from CM074187.1 coordinate 36,079,319, forward strand.
GGGTCTGTAGCATGTTAAATCGGATGTACAATATTTTCTGGCAGTATGTAGCCTTACCTTCCCTACCGTACTAGCCTTAAAATATTGCCTTATTGTTTTGGTAGAACTAGGACAAATTTGTGCTGGACCGGCTGTGTAAAACAGGTGATTGGCGAGTCAAGTTAAAGCTTGAATACCAAATTTAGTGGTAAACATGTTCCTAATAATGCATAATTGCATACTGCTGGGCAAATTTAAACATTTCAATATAATCAAACACACTGGTGTTTGTTACATATTTTGCCTCTTTTCACAGCGTGTAGAAAACAAAATCATAAAAAAAATTGATGCAAAAAGTTTCCATTTCACAAGTTACAATCCAAAGAAATTGTATTAAAATAAAGCCAGCCATCGGATGGTACCCTGCCCGTAGCCGTAGCCTTGTTTATTTTTTATTTTGCACGTTGTAAGGTATTGCAAACAGTGACAATCACATAAATTTCTCAAAGCCTCAAAGGCATTCGATTTGTCTGGTTGGTTAGGTAAGATTAAATTAAATAACCTTTGTTTTAATCTGAAGGCGCCCGGCGCTTTTTCTAGTCGCTGGGATTGCACTCCATTGCTTATTCAAAGCATAATGCACAACGACAGTAGGTATGACCTATAATGAGAAATCCTGGACCTACCGAGTGAAAGTTGGATGTTCTACCAACTAGACCACACATTCCGTCTTAGGGTAATATGTAATATCAAACCTATTCATACCAACTTTGGAGAAGGGTCTGTTAGCCAGGCAGCGGGGAGGGGGGTTTCAAGTTATTGCAGCAGAATCAAATAAAACAACTGTACCATATTTAAGTCGTTCTGACAAACGAAAGATTCCTTGTAAGCTACGAGAGTATTTCATGTTTTGCTAGGTTTTTTCCATTGGTGGTGTTTCAAATATATGAAAGCTATTTCTGCCAAAGTTAAATTTTTGTTCGAGAGGAACGTAACTTAGGACAAATATTTTGTTCCCTCAATCTAAATATAGCGCCCTAATATCTGTCTCTTTGTTTTCTGTGTATGTGCTCCTCTTACTTAAACATTTTACGATATTTTGTGATTGACTTCTGAAATTGATGCGAGATAAGTCCTTGGTACGGCAGTATTCATGTTTTCGAACACATGAAAGATAGGATAGGCCACTCACTTTAAAGGGAAATAAGATACAACCTTGTGGTATCTCGCTCTTGTTTTATGAAGTATACAGTACTCTTAACTAATTTATCTAGATCTGGAATTCTTGGTTAGTACATAATTGGTCCGTATGAGTACAGCTTTGCTCTGAAAAATAAACCTAAACTGTATAACATGCTTTACTTTTATAGAATAATGAAGCTCTCTTCAGTTCAGACTGCTCGGAACATTGCACTTGTAACGATGGACGTCTCTCGTGTGACAGAAGTCTTCAGTGTGACACCAATGCAATGTGTGAAGAAAGAAACAATGTACGAAAATGCTACTGCAATGAAGGTTTCACTGGTGACGGACTCATTTGTAACAGTGTAACGACCACTGGTGCACCCTCCCTTCCTACAGACTGCTACGATGTCCACACGTCTGGTTCTCCTAGTGGAGTCTATACCATACAACCAACAGGTTGGGCGTCACCGTTTCAAGTCTACTGTGATATGTCAGATGGCGGCGGTTGGACGGTGAGCGTGATAGTCTTTTTTGCCTTTTTAACACTTTTTTAAACACGTTTAAACACGCTGAATATGTTCAGCTACGACAATGGGCCTACTTAACGTTTAGCAATGAAACACGTTCAAAAGCAAAATATTAAGAAATAGACACATTTGTTTAGCATCTAAACATGTTTACAAAATGGAGGCAAAGCAGTGCTTAAAACAACGTTTATTTTCCTTAACACCTGTTTAGAGTGTATCAAAATAAATTTGGTTCTTGCAAACGGGGACGGGGGAGAGCCCAAGTAAAGGGCCTTGCAACCCCTCCCCAACTTGCCCCTACAATGAAATCCAAAGGTTAAAAGCGAGTTTCTCAGTGCATGGGCAAAGTATGTGTTAGACAAAAACTTCAAAATCAAGCCTTGAAAGTATGGTTGTTATAGTATAAGGAAAAACTGACTGAGAAGTGCCATTTTCATCAATTTGAGAGGTAAATTTGCCAAAATTTTCTCTGTACGCTATAATCTGATGATTAGAAAAAATTACGAAAGGGAAATGTAAAACTAATGACTTACAATTTTCAGAAGTTTTCCATGACAAAGACATTTTAATGTAAATAGAAGCGACGACCTGGCAAACGAGCTCATTTTCCATTGATTATTGTTGCACTTTATCTAGTGGCGGGTTGGCACAATTTACCTTTTTATTTTCTAACCATTTTACAACTTGTTCATTTTTATTTTTGAAGTGAAATTTTTATTGCAAACGAAGGCTCAAAATAACAACTACTTTGATGCAACTTTCAAGCCCGAGAAATACCACTTTCGGCTGTGTAAGGGGTCACGACTTAGATAGTTTCATTTCTTCTAACCCCGCCAATTGAACTCTTTCCCCTTCCCCCAGACCCACCCCAAATAACAATCTGGTTACGCCACTGTAATTAAAAGATATACCACCGTCACCCTGGTAACCATTTGCGACGATTTCGTCACATGGTCAAAAGTGATGCATTAATGCATTGTTATTCTTAAAACTTTTTTGAACGGTGGTTTCATTTTATAATCCCTTTAATTCATAGGTTTTCCAACGACGAGTGGATGGATCTCTAAGTTTTAACCGAAACTGGGCCGGATACAAATCAGGATTTGGTTCAGCTGGACAAAACGTAAATGTTTGGCTTGGTAACGAAAAACTCCATCACATGACAAATCAGAAAAACTACAAATTACGAATTGATGTGACGAGAACAAACGGGGTTAACTGGTACATGAACTATGGCAGTTTCCGTATCAGAGACGAGAACAACAATTATCAGCTAAAACTTGGCACTTTTACTGGAAATACAGGTTTGTGAATGAATTCAAGTTCACCGTCTTCCTATTTTCATCTTGTTACACTTTTTTGCCTTCACACATTCCTGCATTTATATTTCGGTTCTTCAATGGTTGATTGGCGTATTTATTTAGCCTACAAATCAAATTTCAGTATCCTCTCTCAAGTGATAGAATGTTTTCAAAAGACGTGTTATAAGTCTTAACTAAGATTACAGCCAACGAACCATTCAAAACATCGAAAACTAAGAAGTGTGAAGTTTTTTTCTATTGAATTTACTGTAGAATTACCCTGCTGAACCTTTAATGTTTAAACCGTCGTGTATCTAGGTCTGGAAAATCACGCACTGATTAAAGTCGACGTCTTTCTCCTTCCTAAATTTCCGAAAACATAGAATACTTATTCATATCACAAATACCCTCACCGTAACCTGGTGTGAATCTCAAAGGCAGTGATTCCTAATCGGATCCTACAATTTCAATTTACTGGTTTAGTCTACAGAAATTCTGAACTGGCGTAGCTCTTTAATTGACAGCAAATCAAGAATATGCAGAGTACAGTAGCTTATGTTACACATCATGTTTCGTACTGAGAATATTATGATTACACATTCTGACATTAGGGTCTTATAGACTCACTCTTAAGCAATATAAACCGGGATTGCTTGTGGATGAGTTTTAGACAGTTGTGGGAGTGGCTAGGAGTACGTAGGTTGGGGCAACTGGAACTGTCTTGGGTGATGAGTACCTTCCTTTAATGCAACTGAAGGTACCATAAAATCATACGGGCTAATAAAATAAATAACACCTTTAGAGTTTCAGCTGACTCACTGCCAGGGTTTTAAACTTGTCACAAACTGCAACTCGTTGTATTCGTTCTGTTACACATGTTTTAAAATTTAATTTATGTTTGAGAAATGATGTAACATGAAAAGCCGTGATTATCATGTTGACCGCTGTCTTTGAATTATAGGAGCATCCACCTGTTAAAAAGAGCCTATAATAAAGAAACCTTACTGTCCCTTATTTATAAATTATGAAATCTTCTGTTGCTGTTAAATGCTTTTTACTTTGCTTTTAGCTTTCTAGACCAAAAAAGGATATCATTAGCATGAAACATATTTTTACAGATCACACCTCTGTCTTTTTATGATGTCTGTTTAATCTTTGCTTGATCACGTTTACAATCTAAAGGCTCTACATAACATGAAAGATTACGTCGCTGTACCTATTACTTTGTGTACCATTAGAATACCGTTGCTGAATTTGGCACAATCAAATCTCAATTAATGTTAAAATAAAAAAAAATTAGAGAGATTCTTTTCAACTAATCTCAGATTGTAAGAAATAAATGTATCTAAAACATGCGTTATACTACTTAATTAAGTTTCTTAAATTTATGAGCACGTGATTTTCTCCTAATGGTATCGTTTGTAAGATTCCTTCATACCCTAAAACAAATGTATAAGGTGGCAGGCATTTACTTACACTTAAAAAAGTACACGGCTTAAAACTATGGAAAGAATCCATTTTCCCTGAACCTTTCAACCTAGTAAAACGCAAAAATTGGTGAAGCCAGGGGGTTGGGCCATGTCCCCTAACTGATGCAATTTTATTACCTCCTAAATAGACTTAAAATACTTCAATAGGCCTGCAACTTTTACTTCAAAAGGTAGCATAGTAGGGCACCAGACTACACAGCAACAAATATTTTAAATATTCTCAAAGGGGGGGGGGGGACACCTAGACCCTCCACCATGCTGAGATCACTCAACATCCTATATGCCCCCTTTAGAGAAATCTTGACTACGCAAATGGCTGCAACTCTTTGATTAGTCATGAGATTTAATAATAAAGACGCTTTCTTAACAAATCGTACAATTTACGCAATTGATTCAGATGAGTTTATTAGGCTGAGGGGGATCAGATGTGTCCTAAGAAACAAAACAAGTGCTATGAGAAAATAAAAAAGTGGCTCTCAGCAATTTGGAAATACCCTACCCAATTTGTTTATTAAATAGATATTAAGCACAATGGATCTGATTTCACTAACCATGGCAACTCAGTTACATGTTTCATCTACAAACTCCTTTACTTAATTTGCTTTCACAGGATACGACTACATGAATTATCACCGTGATGAAGACTTTTCAACTCCCGACCAGGACAACGATGATTATTCTTCTGCTTATTTTTCTTCTTATTATTATAACTGTGCCGATAATTATGATGCAGGTTGGTGGTACAGCAGTTGCTATGATGCTAACCTAAACGGAGTGTACGACGGTTATGATTTTGATCTGTATTATTATTATTATTATTATTATTATTATTATTATTATTATTATTATTATTATTATTATTATTATTATTATTATTATTATTATTATTATTATTATTATTATTATTATTATTATTATTATTATTATTATTATTATTATTATTATTATTATTATTATTATTATTATTATTATTATTATTATTATTATTATTATTATTATTATTATTATTATTATTATTATTATTATTATTATTATTATTATTATTATTATTATTATTATTATTATTATTATTATTATTATTATTATTATTATTATTATTATTATTATTATTATTATTATTATTATTATTATTATTATTATTATTATTATTATTATTATTATTATTATTATTATTATTATTATTATTATGCTCTGAACTACGCACAAATGAAAATGCGACCAGTTTAAAGAAACGTTTAGTTCATAAAAAATAAATTGACAGAAAATTATACATTGAAAACTGTGTGATGAATCTTGATAACTCATGTGATATAAATGATAGAGTTATTGCATGAAATTATATTACCGAGTCCTCCTTATTTACAAACATAAAAGAAGAAATGAGATTGTGTTTGGTGAAAATTTCGGCAAGAGGTCTGTTTCATTCGAAGCTTTGAAAGACCATTTTGACATAGTCGTCCACATACCTGGTGATAAATTTTGTGACTATAAAGCCACAAGCTGCCAATAAATAAGTTCACCGTAAAGTTAAAGGACGACGTGTTCAAAATGGGGAGAAATTTGCTCACCTCTTCGGGAAAGCTGGGTACACCACTGGAAATATTTAAATTACTTCTGATATATAAACCTTCCACGTCTGACTGAATTTAGCATTTCAAGCAGTAGATTGTTTTAAAGGTCACGTCTGCCTCATGTTCTTTTTTGAGGAGGTTGGTAAGAAATTTGTAAATGAAGGGGCACGATTGGTGCGGTGCCCGGTATCAAGCAAAAGAAACCCAGCCATTACATTGAGACAGTCACAAGGGGAGAGCAAAGGAAAGAGGTCTAGGTTCGAGACAATCTGAGTGGATTTGAGAGGTCATGAAGACTAAATAGGAGTTCAGAAACTTTTCTTCGTTCGAGATGCATATTTGTCTCCCTATTAATATATTTCGACTTTTCAGATGACACGAAGAAAGCGCCTAACCACCTTTAATTTCTTTTTTTAAAAAAATGGACGCGTCTACGAAGCCAGTAAAGGGACATGAATGAAAAAAAAAATATTATTTGGTATATTCGAAATATTCGTATATTCGAAATGATATTTTTTTTTCTTTCATAGGGTAAAGGACCAGAATATTATACGTCGTTACGAAGCTATACTTACGCATATTACACAGCCAGGAAAGGGACATGCAAAAAAATATATTTCGTATATTCGAAAAAATGCTGTCATACGTTTACGTCGGTACGTCGTGCATAGGCTTAGGCTACAAGCCTCAGATCAGATCAGTTAAGCCTATTACAGCTAGACTAGGCCATTTCCATCGGGCAAAAAGAAAGGTATTAACATAAAGTGTGACTCTTCAACAACGAATGATATTCTGGTCCTATACCTCCTGAAAGAAATAAATAGTATTTCCAATATACGAAATATTATTTCGAATGTACGAAATATTATTTCGTATATTCGAAATAATATTTCGAATTTACGAAATAATTTTTGGTAGGATTTCCCTTTACGGGAGAAGTGTAACTGTGGTGCATGTTTTAAATTTCCTGCAGTTTCTGACGATAGGCAGGTTTGAAAAATTCAAGGACCGCTGAGGTGGTACATACTCTACAATCCTTGACATATATATTAAAACCGGTGAGATACCATCCCTCATCTCTATCTACCCATATTCAATGCAGTGGAAGCCTAATGTTTTTTGAGACTGCAACGTTGATACAGGGAGCAGACTTGTTCCATGTACTTTGTCGAATATTGTAGCTGTGACTCAAGTTAACGATAAACTGTACAGCACTCCATCCAACCCCTTCCCAATGGTCAAAGCAAATTGCTCTAAAATTTGAGACCATTTGAAATTTGTGATACTGAAATGGCCCGTCAGCACCACTGACTTATTTACTCCAATTTAATTAAATACTGGTACACATTGTGAATATTCCCTTTTCCTATATTGTTTTAACCAAGTGTTGAAGCCATGATGCGTAAAAAGCTTTTAAGCTTGGTGCTGACATGACATACGACTTAAGGAAGTATCGCTCTCCAGTAACCATTTACTTAGCCTATCGAAAGGAAGCATGATAAAAATATACAAAGTTGTCGATACTCTGGAATCTATCATTAGATCAGTAGCAAATGCCGTCTCTTTAAAGTCAGGAAATTTTTGGTCAAACCACTTGCATTGTTGGGGTTGTTTTAGTTTACCTGAAACATTTAAAAAAAATTCTGAGACTTCCTTTACTAATCATTGTCTTTTCATCCTTTCAAGCGATTCAAAACAATTACCATCGGTGATTGATCTCAATTGTAATGAATAAATTCTACATGTATGCATTTTAAATTAGACTTTTCCTAAAGCCATATTCTCGATTAATCATTTCAGTCTGTTTGTAACTTACGATATTTAATATTCAAATGCACCCCTGTCCTCTACACTGGTAACGTGTCCTATTACCGAGCGAATTGTTTCTTGCTTAAAACTCTATATATGTGTTCAACATGTCATGGTACGGAAGAAATTATTGTCCATACTGTTATGTATCATGGAACTATTATCAGCTATTCGATCCATAGGCGTAGGAGCCCAATTTGATTTGGGGGGAGGGGGGGGGGCGTGGGCTGTAACGACTTGCCCGAAAAATACAACCAAAATAATTTCGTCCTCTTTGCCCGCGTTTTACATGTTAGTGTACATACCATATGGACAACCATCGGTTGCTCTATCGCAAAGATCGCATGCTTATTACATACAATCATTTGCGTGTCATTTAATTATTATTTTGGGGGAAAGTCGTTACAATAATGATAATAATAATAATAAGTTCAACCATAACAAAACACGTTGATGAATTGCCGAATATAAAAGAGCTTGTACAATTCAAATGACGAAGTATTTCATTCACATACACCCCCTCAAACATTTGTGCATATTACAAAATTACTGGTTAAATCATTAACATGTAAAAAGTTTTCAATGAAAGTAAGAATTTCTGCTCCGCTTGCTTCCAAAAATATTTATAATGTCTTCCATTTGTTCTTGCATTACTCTGTTCGTAAAATCTCGTTCAATATTTAAAATTGCAAGATTATGGAGCCTTTGCTGCCCCATGGTGTTTCGGAAATACGTTTTTAGCCTGCGTAGACCACTGAAGGCCCTCTCCGCAGAACGTGACGTTGCTGGGATGGTTGCCAGAATGCATGCGCACTTATAATCAGTGGCGTAGCCAGGATTTTTCACCAGGGGGGCACTGGGGGCACAGACTTTTTATAGGGGGGGCACAACATATAACTCAGGGATAACTGTGGTGAGAATATCAAAACTACATTTTGTTGAGTCTGACTGACAGCCAGTGGCGGCTCGTGGTCTTAATACATGGAGGGCAAATTGGTATTGGTGGTAATAAACCAACGGCGCCCAAGGCGCCGTGGGAGAGCTTCGCGCGTGGAGTCCAGGGGCCCGCATTAGGGCCCCTGGTGGGGTCCAGTGGCAACGCCCCGGTGAGGGTCCAAGGAGCGAAGCCCCCGGAAGCTCCGCGATATTTACAAAATTGGGGTTAAAGAACGAAGCATTTCTCTGCCTTCACATGGCATTTGATGAGCATTAAACTGACTGCAAACTTCGCTATTATTTCATTGAATTTAGTCTTACAACTGGCTCGAGGTTCCCGTGGCTATGACAATGCATTCGTCTTTCTTTGAGATGAGCAAACATTTCAATTACAAGTTGAATAAAATTTGAATTTTCTCTTATGAACTTCTTTTTAATTGATAGCATAGCTAAAGCGTTTAACCTATCTTCATTCGCACTTTGTGTACCAGCTGGGTGAAAACCTACGTGAAGACGATACAGACAGTATGTGCGGCCTATGTGGTCCAAATCGTTTGATTTTCAATTTTTCTTCAAGACTCCTCTTTGAAAAATGGACAAGTTTGTAAACTTTTGACAGTATTCATGTTGCATTCATGTCTCACATTGAGAGGGTTTTGCGAGCTAGATGAGACTCAACACACAAAGAGCCCCGAGCACGATTGAGTGCACATGTATACCCAAGCTGCAATAAGCATTTTGACCTGACTCACCGTGATCATACTTGTGAGACCGCAGCATAGTTTTCTACGAAGGATACACGCGTGGCTGATTAACGCGTTCTTAGTTACCGGTGTATGCATACAGTGCCACGAAGCGAGACCAGGGAGGGCAAGTGAAAGGCTTCCCGAAGTTCCAAGAAATTGGCCACTCACCTTTCATCATTTCAGCAGATAAAATGTAAGTGCGCATGCTCACAACATGTTGAGCGGGGCAGATTGCAATGGGATGGGGGAACCTGGGGGCACGACTTTTCTTCGGGGGTATGTGCCCCCTCGTGCCCCCCCCCCCCCCCGTGGCTACGCCACTGCCTTTAATATGTATACAAAATGTCATGTTGGTCGTACGCGTGCATGTATTCCACAACATTTGCTGCAGAAGAACCAGAAAGAAGGGAAAATTAAGAAATGGAATGCTTATTTTGTTTTCTAAAGTTAATGGAAGTCTTTTTTTCAGCTTCGAGAATGTCGCTATCTAAGTTAGAATATTTTGCTACTTTATCATAGTTGCTTCCAGTTGTAGTTTCATTTGATGCAAGTCACCAAGCGCACAAAGTATATCCTGGTCTTCCACATCAAACCTTGATACCATCTCCGCAACCACTTTATCTATGCTACAAAAATAAGCATCGATACGATAATAATCCCGTGGAGAGGTGTACTGCTGTGCTTCAACTGTTCGACAATCCCGATACACAGGTGCTCAACGGTTGTAACTTTCAATATGCTCCCAGTGCAGGCAGTAAACGTCCGTCGACGTTTCAGATGTTCTTACCTACGCCGTGCGGGAAACGGCACGTGAAAGTTGTGCAGTATAGGCCTACTATTAATACTATGCGACATGCTAACGTAAACAACGAAATATCTTATGTAGATGGAAGAAGTATGTAAGGCCGATTGTGTTAAAATTCTCTTTTAGATTAGTAGGCCTAATGGCGAATTGAGTCAGACAAGTTTTAGAAGTTTATTTCAATTATCTAGGATATTTTTTGCAACTTTTAATTCTCTTTAGCTTCATCTTTTCAATTTATTTTTCTTTCAGTTAGTGCCCGAAAAATTGTCAACATACTGCTCGAATTTTCACAGAAATTTTTGGTTGGGGGGCTGCACCCCCCAGCCCCCCCCCCCCCGCCTCCTACGCCTATGATTCGATCTATATGTTGTAATCATATGATGGTCCTAATTAACATCATTTCATGAAATAGAACTTGCGTTACACTTCAAAACCGCCGTATGTCCTCTATCTGCAAAGATTTCGGTTGTTACTGTTTAGTCGTTTCACAAATTAATACAGGTTTTCGACATCCAGACCGAGCATTGTTGCATTTACTCTATACAATGAAGTATTTACTCTTACTTCAGCTGTTTGGTATTTTCTATTCATCTCATCTTGTACACGAAGTACACAGCTCAGCAGAAGGTAAGTTAAACTCTCATTTATTTCTATTCTCCATAAATGGGATGTAAATCATGCAATCGTGTGAAAGGAATCAATTGTCTGGAAATTCGGAAGAGATCTTGTTTAAAAATTCTTATATGCTCATAAATCGGTATATCAAACGCATAGTCCATTGTTTTCGTTTTTGTGAGACCGATTAGCCCGATAAAATACACTCTTTAACTAATGATTGATCATAAATTATTGATTGCCTGCATGACAATTGATAATCAATCGTAAATTTGTAAATTACTCTAAATATTCTAAACTATCTGAACAGAGAAAGCCTCTTCAAAAATTTCCAGTGTACATTATCATTATACGTTTAGAGCAATGAGACGAATGTAAAGTTTGTTGCGATTAAACACTTCTTTTTAAAAATCAAACAAATAATTTTTGTCTATACCAGAAACCGATAATACGGGAATACGAGCCCCCTGCTAATTAGTTTCCTTAGACTGTACGTTTTCCAGATACGTCAATACTGTGCTTATTGGAGTCATTTTAAAACTAAACCTCGATTAAACGAAGCTAAAGATGAAATTTAATATATAGAAAAATCATCCGAAGAAGTTACATTTTTCTTTGTGTCTTGATATTTCTTTCTTTTTATGATAAAGTAGAAACCCAACATTTTAAATACCCACTAGCCACTTTCATCTTAGTATTATGCAGGAAATGACACATTCTAAGAATATGACCGCTTCAAATGTCGAACTTTTAGTGATGAGACTCAATATAATAAATGTGTGAACCATTTACTTTCTTTTCGTGGCGATTAAATAAAGAGTTCACGATTACTGTAAAAGACTGTAAATAACTTTAGTTGGACATATTCGTTAATTACACTCTAAAATCAAAACAGTGTACTTATAGTTCCTCTCTAAAAGAGTGAAAAGTGTGCATTCACCCCACTAAGGTACTGATTCAGTCCAGGCAGAGTGAAATTCAAACTAAAAAGACTGAGTGAGTGAGTGCTTCCCTTCATAATACCTTCAATATGTTGTAATATTCTACATTTATTTCTGTCCATTGTACAAATAACTATCAAGTATTGCGGAAAAACAAATACATATAAATGAAATTCTTTCCAAAAGAGAAATGTTTCACTCTTGATGGAGTGCCTACTGTGATCACTCTTAAAAAAGAGTGGTCATTGCACGCACTAGTGGAAGAGTGAATTTTTCCTCTTCCTGTAGTTCATTTTACTCTTTCTCCTCTTGGAGTGGATTTCACTCTTCTGAGAGTGAATTAACACTTTAAGGGAATGAATTTACACTTTCACTCTATTAGAGAGTGATCAAGTTCACTCTTTTGATTTAAAAGTGAACAGAAACTATATGAAAACGTTTAGGAATTACGGGAGGGGGGACTCCGGGAAAATACTTTTCCTTTTTTGATAAAGTGAAAAGTGTGAATTCACTCCATTAGAGTGATAATTCACTTTAAAAAGAGCGACATTCCCTTTAAACGAGCGAAGTTTTACTCATGATGAAGTGCCTACAGTGATCACTCTAAAAAAGTGATCTCTGGAGGTACTCGTGGGAGAGTGAACTTTTACTTTTCTTGGAATGAATTATCTCTTTAAAGGAGTGAATTCACACTTTTCACTCTATTAGAGAGTCACTTAAGTTCACTCTTTTAATTTTAAAGTATAGTGCTCTGAAACTGAAATCCCCTCCTCTTGAAACCCAACTTGTATTCAACTCTAATAAAATAATACCGTGCACACCCGTTTGCCTTAAAAACATTTTCCTATTCTTGGGCGTCATTATGTGGGATAGTCGAATTAACGCAATCTTTGAAGTACAACTTATGAGAAATTTCTCGCTTCACAGAAGTTTTTTTTATTTATTTTGATTGTTAGTAACGAACCTTCATACTAAATTAGTTTTATTATACATTACATCATTCAACGCTATGAAGTAGACGCTTACCCGAGCCTGTGTGCGTTTTCTCCAAGGATTGTAATTTTTAAATTGAACACCAGAGAACCACTTTCAGGAGTTAATTTCATTGGAAAATACTCCCATAATAGCGTTTTTACATGAAACTGATTAGATTCTAAAACAAACTTTAAAAACTGAAAATCAATAATTCAGGTCCATATGAAAAACTGTTCCTTTTTCCCAGAACGTGTTCGTAAAGATCGCGCGACTGACATCAAAATGGCAAAAAATGGATATTCGATATAAAAAGCATTGAAACCCAAGAAAATAGCTGCAATTCCCCTCAAAACCCATCAGAAATTGACTATTGTAAAGAGCAATTTTTACACTTATTCATTGATACACATGAGCTCAACATGCAAATGGTATGATGTCATGAGAGGGACTTGCCATATATGGCAAATTCTATCCTTTGTTTGTACAATCTACATTTCAACGGCAGTTGCAACATTAGTTTGTCCTGAGGGTTTTATTTTGTAAGTTAAAATTGTTTCCTTGAAAATGATCGTATCAATAACCCAACCATAACCTAACTGACAGTCTGATGAGTAAATAAGAGATAATGAACATAGGGTTAACGAAAGAAATGTCAGCACTATGCAACACTCTACATCATTTATTTTTCCATGAGCAACGCTGGTTGTTTCAGAAAAATTCAAACTTTGAAGGGTGTATCTTGAGAACCGTAAAAGAGATTGACATAATTGCATCGGATTTTTCCTAAGAAAAGTTCACTCCCTAACAGCCAAGTGAAGTCGAGACATTTTGCTGACATGTCACACTACCTTTAAAGTTTGAAAATATTTTGTACGCAATCATGGAGCTAAAACTTTGACAGGTAGTAAGTCCACAATGCAACCGTCACACCTACTGAACAAAGTACCCTCACCACCATGGTTAAGGTAAGCGTTTATAAAGGCATTTAGCCGTTGAATCGGAATAAAATTGGGTTGAAAACCCGGAAGCCAAATGAGTAATTTTACTTCCTATCACACTCAGGAAGTGCTTATGTGAAAAAGAAGAAGGTAAGGATGTAACGTAGTTTTTAGAAATTAATGCGACAAAGAACAAACTGAACATTTACATCTTAGGTACCGTAGATCAGACAAAATCAACCACAGTTTTTAAAACTGACTCAACTTCAAAAAGCTTCAGCTTCAACAAGTTACCCATTACATGAAGTATATCATCTTTTAGTGTAGATCGTAAACCTTTGCTATGAAGACGGACTGACGGTGATAATTAAAGGGAACTTAAACAATCCAATGGATTCTATATAGTTAGTAGGAGTGTTACGGTTCAGTTACTGAACAATCGGATTAAGTCAGGCAGTGGCGTAGACAGGATTGTGTCAAGGGGGGGGGGGGGTGGAGCAGGACATGAGGGTAAAGTCTAAGGGGAAGTAGAAAAACGACAGAGATGTTTTTTTGCAATTATTTTTTTTTTTCAAGGATATAGTTGGGTAATAGTGGGCTCAACCCCCAAAACCACCCCGTGGCTACGCCAATGAAGTCAGGCCAGCCAAGGCCTTTCTTCCAATTATGACTCACTTGCTTGTTTTCCCTACTCCATTGGGAATGCTGAGCACCAAGCACAATTACAGCAGGTTCCATTTTTAAAATATTCGGTATGACCTGGACAGGAGTCGAACCTCAGACCTCCCGACAGCAAGTCGGATGCTATAATATCAAACAAACACAAACAAATAACCCTGTTGATTAACAACTAATTTGTAAGTTGTAAGATGAGATTGTAAACAATCTGCAAGTCAAAAATGAGAGTCATTGTTATTGACAATGATTCATAAGGTCCTCATTCCTCAGCCATTAAAAATACTAGTTGGCACAAATTATTAAATTTTCAAATCATGCCATCTGTTGGTAGTAAAACGTAGCAATGTGATCTATACTGACTTTAAAAATGGATCCGACAGCCATTTTGCTTGGTGCTCAGCATACAGGCATAAGCGATGAAGCAGGGAAAACAAGATAGCCATAAGTGAAAATTTGAATATTTCTAATCAAGTTTAATTTTTTGTCAAAAGGTTCCTACTTCTTCTATCAACAACCCGCCTACCCACGTGACTGTCAGGAGGTTTTAGAGCAATGTTCATCAAACAATGCAAGCGGTATTCACTTCATCAAACCAGGCGGGTATGAGGAGGGTTTTGAAGTCTACTGCGACGACCAGGTAGACGGTGGTGGGTGCACGGTGAGTCCATTTCTTTGTACCATTCATGTAAATAGTACTACCACATCCGGCTATGGCAAAAAGGAACCCCTCACCAGTTAGGGAGGTTCTTCCAAAAAGGAGAGTCTCTTTACTCCTATTGAGACAAAATTGGTTATGGGCGTCGCCATGCATCTTATATATTTAACCACAATTCAATGTGTTTTATTTTTATTTTATTTTATTTTATTTTTTATTTTATTATTTTTTTTGGCTCATTGTCAATGTTTAATACAAATTCGCCTGGACTGTTGAAATATAATGAAATGTGTATTCGATACTTTAGCGTCTGATCCATTTAGTGGTTCACCACGCTACTTAGAGAAAACGCAATTTTAAGTAGTCTTATTTATTGTTATTTTTTATTTTTTTATTTATTTTTTTTTTTTATTTTTTTTTGCTAAACCTTGTTTTTAGGCTACTAAGCCTATACAATTTGTCACATACGTCTTGCCCCATTTAAGAAAATATTTTTTCTCCTCAAACGGGAGAAATCCCCGCAAACTCAATTTTTTTTATAACGAGTCAGCTCTTGAAACTTTGACTTTCTTCAGTGAGACAATGTTTACGAGTGAAACAATTTTGGATTACTTTCGGCTTCACACATGTTTTTCAACGTCGATACGAGGACAATACAGTTGAATTCGGACGGACTTTTTCAGCCTATGAGAATGGCTTCGGGTTCCCAAGTGGTGAATTTTGGCTTGGCAACGAAAGATTATCTTTTTTGACAAATCAAAAACGATATCAACTACGTATCGACATGACGAATTCTGCTGGGTCGTCTTTCTACGTGACGTACGATATGTTTCGTATAAGTGATGAGTGGAGTAACTACAAGTTAGCGAGTGTAGGACAGTACGGTGGAAATGCAGGTAAGAGGAGAAATAGTCCAGATATAGGCATACGACTTAAAATAGTACATTTTCGTGCCAGTGTCTGCTTCTTCCGTCGACTCAGAATGAGTTGATACCAGTTAAATAAAGTAGCCCTTGCCTAGTTTCTCAGGCCCATATTCCTTATTCAGACTATTATTTTGCTAGCGGCTATTATCTCAACTAAAATTACATTCATTTAAAACGCAATGTAAATTCACTTGGTCATTCCAAGTAAATAACAAAATTACTTGCAAGAGAAAGTTTACAGCTCCCTTTTCTGAAACAAAATTGCTTTTTGATAAAATCAGCTCTCTGCATGAATATAGTTAGGTACCGCTTTATACCTTCAAATGTTTTATGGTACAGGAATCCTACATGGAACCTTAAATGTTCATGTGGGTCTTTAAAGAAAATAAATCTTGGCGTCCATGCGATTACACAATCGAATATATAACTATAATGTTTTCTGTGAATTTGTTTCTAGATAAATTCATTACCCTAGGACCAGCAAGTACTACAAGTGCGCCCTCATTCCCCACCGACTGCCATGATGTTTACACATCTGGTTCCTCTTATGGAGTCTACACCATACAACCAACAGGCTGGACAGAAACACCATTTGAAGTCTATTGTAACATGTCAGATGGCGGTGGCTGGACGGTGAGTGTGATGTCAGTTGCTCTCTTATTCTGTTTCTTATTCAAAGGACAGGATGCTACCTATCGAGAAATTGTGAATGTATTAATTTTTTTCAAATACTTTATATACGGGTAGAGTATACACAGCTGACTCAAAGTGGGAGCGTTGACGGCTAAGTCGGCCTTAACTTCTAAGGCTTCCGACTTCAGTTATGTAGATATTTCCCCAACCTCACCCCCCCCCCCCCCCCCAATCACATACACACACTCACACTTTGTTTTGACCCATTTTCTACTTAACAAGTTCATTCGTTCATTTCCTCTTCGGTTCTAAGAAGCCTACTTCGAGGAAGCCAAATATTAATACTGACGGGCACATTTTTAATCCGAACAGGGAGCTGCCTGATCCGAATTTGTTTAAAAAGAGTCCGAGATCAGGGGCGGATTCAAGGGGGGGGGGGGGGGTTTACGGCCTCAGCCCTCCCTTTTCGCCACATCGACAATGAAACACACGGAAAATCAGCAGTGCAACTCCTTTACATCCCTGATTTCTCGTAAGTTAGCCTCCCCTTTTTGGAATGTCTGATCCGCGCATGGTGACGACTGACTTGTGGAATGCAAATAAATCATTGGTTTGAAAATTGTGTCCGCAGGCCTTTCAGAGAAGAGTGGATGCATCAGCAAGCTTTGATCGTAACTGGACTGAATACAAAGCAGGATTCGGGTCAGCTGGACGCGACCAGAATGTTTGGCTTGGTAATAAAATTCTCAACTTTATGACAAGTCAGAGAAACTTCACATTACGCGTTGACGTGACAAAGCAAGAAGGCGTTCAGTGGCATATGAACTATGACAGTTTCGTTGTTTGTGATGAAAACAGCAATTATCGCCTCGAACTCGGCACTTTTACTGGAAATGCAGGTTGGTCCAAATCATCCATACATAACCGTAATATCATCAAATATTTGTTGGTGAAATATTTGTAAGAATTTAATTCATAGTACCCTATGTCATTCATCTTGACAGATAAGAAACAGCAAAAACGTACAATCACAACTTTAAACACGTACGCATGCACACACAAATTTAAACTTCATTTTCCCCTCGCGTTTGGTCGAGCGGTAAGAGCATCCGGTCTCTCACGCGGAAGGCCTGGGTTCGATTCCAGGTCGAGTCACACCAAAGACTCTAAAAAGGGAACCTCCTGCCGTTGTGCGTGATGCGTCCGCATAAGCAATGGAGTAGGAAAAAAGCCAGTGAGCCACAACTGGAAAAAATCCGTGGCGGGCTCGACTTGAACCAATAGGTTGGAAACTGGGCGGTAAAACTACATCTCAATAACTAACCCATCAAAATTAATACGATGGAGCATACATGACACATTGGACTCGAACTGAAATCCTATTTACTTCGGTACCATTAGCAGCATGCCGGGAATGAAGAGCTCCATTTATATTTTGTATGGCTAAGGCATCTGCCTTCCTTCCAAGATATACCCTAGATACCGAGACATGTGCTATTTTGAGCCAAGTTGAGGCTATCTTTACGAAGAGCGTCTCATAGTTTGAGCATTGATATTTCGGTAGAAGTGGTCCGCCCGAGCTTACAAAAGTAGGCTTATAGCAGGTCTGGCCAAACAGCCCGACACCTATTCGGAATTAGATCAATTAATTTGACTAGATTTGATTCAGAGCTAGTCGGAATCAATTCATTTTGACCGTTTCTTTGTCGACAAACTAACCTATATACTTCCTGTCATGAAGTATACCGGCCCGCTTCTCATGGCTTGTAAAGTAGGCTAATTACTAATATATGGGTCTGGATCAAAACGCAATTTCATGTGCACAATGTTTTATTTCTTTTCGGAGAGGTACTCAGTAAGCTTGGTGATTGTCCAGTGTCAGTCTGAAGGACCAAATGTTTGTGTCCAGCACGAATGGAATTTCAAAACACTTCCTTTGACTGTGCTTTAACATTTGCAGCTTTTAATACTTCTCAACAACATAAGCAAATGTAGCTGATTCACATTGTTTAATAAGGAATTTTTTGATTGGCTGCAGTTTTGCCATGTATTGTGACGTTACGTATGTATCCTTTGTTAGGATCACGGATAAGGTTAGAAATCTGCGATATCGTAAGCCAGTTAGGAAATATCTTATTTAACAGTGGGCATCAGTGCATTTCAGTGAAGTAAAAATTAGTCCTAAGGCTAGGTAATGACTACAACTATTTTGCCTCTAGAACATTCTTCTCGCTGAAAGACGGTAGACTCCGAATTGTTTCTATTAAAATCCCACTCGCAGTTAAACGGAGAAATCAGTCGCCTCAAGTTGCCTAAGGTTTTTGTTTATTTCGCTTTAAACGTTTCATCTTGTGTCCATAAAAAGGGCAATTGAATGTAAAACAGGAATTATATTCTGCATTCACTTAAGCGTTACTTCGAGTTGATTCTTGAAATTAACCTAATTTTCTCCAATCATGTATAGTTTTCTATACATACTATTGACAAATGGTCAATATTAGACAATTCCCATATCCTTCATACAAATAAGTGTTTTGTTGGTGACTAATTAACGGTTTTTAAGATTAAAATTTGTGATTAGTCGCTTCTTCAAATTCTGCCTACAAGCGTTACAAGCCAAGATACAAACAAATTTAAAAGTTAAACGTTTTGCCCAACTTTGGGATGTGAAATTTTGGCTACCTATGATAAAGAATAAGTATTATCATATGGTGGCATGGTACCTTCCAACACCGGACACCATCGTTAAGTTTTAACGGTATCGACTAAATATGCCCCCTTTAACAGATGATTAAAAACCTTACGCCCTATGATTGAAGTCTAGACCATTTCTGTTATAGAATGAAATGGTACACCAGTTAGGGGACGACGTTTTTGGCAAGTCGGTGAGTTTGGTATTTTGTAATTTTACCTACCACAGGCTTACAAAATGTACAACTTTCTACGTAGGTCACGATCAAGTTGTGCTATAATTTGAACGAAAATAATCAAAACTTTATCAGAAGGAATTAGCTTATACAATGACGTAGTAACTACTTAAGAACAGACCGTGACGTAATGTTACAACACAACCAATAAAAACAGTGTGCACTGTAATTATTTTTTATCCTCAGTCGGGATAGTTTTTAATTTCTGTGGTCCTGTGACGTCATACTCATGACACTCCGATCTGTTTTCATCTAGTATCTCATTAAAATGTGATGAGTATTGTCCCTGGATGATTCAATAGATATTTGAAAAGAATTTCATCAATTGTAATTACTAATAATTTTAACATATAATGAGGAAATAATGAGGATAATGAGGAAATGAGTACATACTTTAAAGGGCCAAACCTCTCACCCCAAACTACAATTTTGGTACGGGTGTGCCAAAATTCTCCATGGGCTCAGCTGTTAGATTGACAGCTAATTTAAACAAAACAGGGTACCATAGCTTACATTACACAGTATGAACGGTACTGAGAGTGTTTTGGTTATGTAAATTGAGTTTTTCTATACTCACCTTGAAGCGATAAACTGAGATTGTATGTAAATGAGCATGAATTTCAGACAATTGTGGGAGGGGCTTAAGTAAGAAGGTTAGGAGAATTGATACTAATTGGGGTGAGAGAACTGGGCCTTTAATATGATAAAGTCGCAAAAAGAAGAGTTAATGTCATAAGACTAGAGCTTAAATATTTTTTCCCGCAGATTATGATTACATGGGTTTTCATAGAGTTCAACAGTTCTCTACTCCTGAACGTGACAACGATGCTCATAGTCATTATAACTGCGCTGCTTATAGTCGTGCTGGCTGGTGGTACAAGGATTGTTATACCGCTAACCTTAACCATGGAACCTTCGGTTCTGAATATTTTGCTTTGTACTACCCACCTACTTATACCTTTCACCGTTACCTTCAGTACTCTCAGATGAAAATGCGCCCATTTTGATCTTGAAGAAGCGACTTTGCCTATTGTGGTGAAATTGACTGGGATAACTTTTCTTAATTTGTATTTACGAGCCATTATTTAAATTTCTAACAAACGAGTTTATGAAGTTAAAAGGGCTATGTAAATCTTTTAAAATTTTACACTAATTAGGAGTTATCGCTATCATGGTTAATTTTAATTTTCTTAATTAAACGTACTTATAATTGAAACATTTTGTTCACCAGTACAAATTTCAATTTTCATTCTGACATTTACGTAAACATATTAAATTAAAGTGTTTTGTCGAGATCAACTTACATTGTATAATAATACATTAGCATGAAACCAGTGTATGCTTTACTGGATCATGTATGACATGTTCTTAATTTCTTCAGATGGGGAGGAAACTGTAAATAGTGTAAAAAGGACACGTCACGATAGTAACGTGACGTGATAAATTTGTAGGTAACAAGGCCAGCTGAAGTATAAAATGAAAACTTTACTCGGGAAACGCCAGTAAAATCATCCGCTTCCATTAGAAACGCTACCTGCGTAACAGGCTTTACAGTATATTTCTTGCTCAGCCAATAGCTGGATTTAAGAAACGTAATGCAGTAAGTGAAACACATCTCCATTGAATACGTTCCCGACTCGTACTCGACACATTCCAAATAGTCAACGAAATTATGCAGATTAGATATAAATATTCATTGACTATTAAACTACACCAAAAATACATCGTATAGGCCACAATAAATTATCTTTCGTAAGGGTTTCCTACACTTTATAAGATAATTAGGTGGCAAAAATTGAAATGATGTCATGGGCATTTAACTTGACATGGGCAGCCCTTATCGTACCAAGTATGTAAAAACAAATAAGAATTTAAAATCAAAATTTGGTACTGACAAACCGGCCAGGAAAACAAGCTTTCTAAGTGGTACACAAAAGCCAATAAGGAATGAACGGCCGAATTGTAGAAGTTCCAAGTCTAAAGTTCAGGCCACAAGAAAGATGGTTCTAAATTTTACGGTAAGGCCAAATTTGTAAGCTTGGCAATCACCGTCGTAGTTTCGGCAAGAGAGAGCGGTTGAAGCTGTCCAGTCACTGATCGACAAGGCTGACGAAAGTTGGAATCATGTAAATACAGAAATAAAAACCCTGTGAAGGCTTTGTCGGCCCAATGTTCCCAGTAACTCTGTCAGCAGACGTTGGGATCGACTACCGAACTCTGTTACATCGTTCACATTAGAGGACATGAAACAATATTTGTTGAAAAATTTATAAAGTAGCAGTTGATGGTTAAGCAGGTTTTTAAGCACTCACAATGAAAAGGATTTTGTCGATGCTTTTCACCGAAATATCATCAAATCCCCCACTTTTGGAAGCATTGTAGCATGAGTGATATGGTGACAATGCCCAGGGGTCTAGAGTGTTCAATGTTCCCCCAATCAGCCCTCCGCAGCTTGTCGATACGAGGTCCTACACTTACCCTGCATCTCCATGCAGTGCAAATTGGGGACGGTTCTTAGGAAAATGGTCTCCGGGTCATGATCTCGTTTTATCTTGTTAATGTTCTCCCTAGGACCATGCTAGTACCCCGCTGGTTGAAAGTAGGAGTTCCTTGGAGTTTAGAACTAAGGTCTGATGCTGATAAAACAAACCGCATGTTCTAATAAATTCCTGAATTCAGTAATGGGGCTACGACGTACGTCTGTATATGACGTAATTATTTATAATGCACGAAATAATTATAATACTTTTTTGCTTGAATGTCCCTTTACAGGTTCCGTACAATCAAAACAACATACCTCAACTCAATGTATTAAACAGTACTGCCTCTTCGGTGCTCTTCGCGAGCACCCTTTTGAATACTGTTTCATGACTTGGGATTTCTTCTTAAGGGCCAAGAGCCTGTGACTGAAAATTCACCACAAAGCTTAGGCCTATAGAACGTTTGACTTCTGTAAGGTACTTTGGCCATCTAAGTAATTCACAAGAAACGTGTAAGATTTCCCCGGCTGCTGGGTCTAAACCCCGACGGCTCCATGAAAAGCCCTACTTCCGACGGTTGACCTTACAAAAAAGCAAATCTAACGGACATTTCCAGTTTGGAAGGTGTCGTAAGACTCTACATAAAGTGACTCCCCAGACGGTCCAAATTCACACAGGACCATCCATTTGCCTAAAAAAGGCTTGGAAAGGAATTTACTGAAAATTTTTTAATACAAGCAGTCAACCATGATAGATTTATTTTAATCTTACTACTGCAAGTTCTACTTTTGAGAATCAGTTTTGGGGTCATTTTGGGACAATTTGGGGCAAAAGTGAGATTTTCATAATATTTTGAAGTATCTTCATATGATTAGCTATCCCAAGAGTATAAATTTTAGTCAATATGGTCCCCAATGTGGTCAATACTAACAAAATAAAGATGCAAAAAACATTGTGGTAAAGGTATTCTACAGCAAAAGCTGCAGCTGGCAAAAGGAAAATGGCGCCTACATGACAGTTTGACCAATATCTAAGTTTAACACTCTCTCATTCAATGATCATCTACAATCTTGGACAAAACTGTTGGGACACTTTTTATAATATTTGTAAATTTCAGTTAGTAGGCTAACATGAAACACCCGTTCCCCCACCAATGTTGCGTCCAGGAGAATGGTTCTGTGCCGTAAACAGTGTAACAGTGGTCAACATTGGAATGGTAAGCGGGGTGTCCCAACAAGTTTTGTCCAAGACTGTCTGAGTTTCAAGAGAGATATTTGTGTGACAGAATTCAAATAAAAATATTTAATTTTTCGCGCGTTCTTTGTTTCAGATCCTTTCGGAATCTAACTATATTTTTGAAGATTTTAGCAAAATGAATGGAAAATTTGAAGTTGTATTTTAAACAGATTAGGGAGTGCGATAAGATGTATCAAAATACGAGCCGAAAAAAGTCATTATTAAGACTCACAAATCAACAACTGCGACAGGCGGAATAATTCTTTTCCTGCATGCATAGAAGTGTCGTTCTTTTTCAAACTGATAGTTAGAAGACGGGAAATTATTAAAAAGAGCGCCACCGCCATCACGATCTACCATAACATGCTGAAAGTCATAGCCGCAAGCCATGCTTTCTTTCATAACGATGGTAGCTCGATAGTTATGGTTGGTTTGGGAGTTTTTTTTTTCTTTCTTTCTTTACGTTTTACGTTTTGCGTTTAAATTTGCTTTCGAAACAAATGGTATACACTTTGGTTAACTGAGCCTACACCGTCGGCCTCGTCAAGGTTGCATGTAGGCAGGACACACCACTGTTTCTTTTTACAACGGCATTCCCCGAATTCAAATAAGCAAAGAAATTGGGACAATAAGCCATTCATGTCCCTTTGCTCATAAGAAGGGATGTGACAGTAGAATTGAAGGAGGCCTACTCAGGTCGGAATTTCGGCGGCATTTACCTGCCTCCTGGTCCAGGGTCCGCTCAGTTAGGTTCCTCCTCCCTATATTTGTGGAGTCCCAAATAATCCGGGCCAAGGACCCCACAAGTTAAATCCGGTTCTGGAAATACTTCTCTCTAACGGGCATCATGTGGTTACCTGCCATAACTAAACCGTAAGCAAAGCATCACTTTCTACTATGTGCCGCCTACCCATCCAACTTCTTGAAATTTTCAGACAATCTTGGACAAAACTGCTGGGATACTTTTCATATCATTCGTAAATTTCAGGAGGTAGGTTAACATGAAACCCCTCTCCCCTTCTCAATGTTGCGTCAAGAAGAATGGCTATTTGCCGTTTTTAACAGTGGTCAGAATTGGAAGGAGAAGCAGTGTCCCAACAAGGTTTTTCCAAGATTGTAGCTCTACTAACATGAGTTTCTTATAGTTCCATACTGACCCCGGGATTCCACCACATTGAGCCATTGGACCACAGGCAGACAGGTCTCCGTACCTACACTAACGACACAATCGGAAGTTGGTAATTGGGAAGGGCCATCACAGTTAAACCCCGTATGTCTGAGTAAACTTATTTATATCCATACGGTTTGTTTATACGACTGGGGATTTTATTAAATCACTATATACTCACTAGTTCGTTAGAACAAGTGTCATAACCCGTTCGACGAAAATTGTCTCGTTATGTTTCACCGTGCTTTCGGTGGTCCAGCAATGACGTTTGAAAGAGAGGTTTAAGGTCACATAAAGTTTGGGATGTTAGAGAGGTACTTATTCTTAGCATTTTGTTTGTCACATATTTTCAACAAAAAATAAATTTGAAGCAAACACATAAGACATATAACCTCACATTAACCCTTTCCCGTTGTGCTCCGATCGAGGCATATTTGCGCGCCTCGGGAGTGGGCGGAAAAGCGGACGTAGCCCGCCCCGCATCGGCTTCCGTAGGCCATTGACCCCGTGACCTTAAGCTATTGTCTCTCTGGTTGTTGTGGCCGAATTTTCGGGTAGCTACTCGCAGTTTCGAGCTTCGCGTGAAACAGTAAAGATGGGTGACAGCCGCGCTTTCCGCATGGGTCCAAAACGACCCAAACAACGGTGAAGGGTTAATGGACAGTCTTGCCCTTTTAACTTTAGAATCAAGTTTCTCCTCAACAATCCTATATTGTCAGAATGTAAATAATAAGAAGCATGAGAACTTAAAAATTTTGCATTTCTCACAAGTACAAGTAGGCGCAAGTCGGCATTAGTGGGTACTGTGGGCTTTTAAAGCTGGTGCAAGTATACCAAGCTCTGAGATTGTGAAAAGGCTTCATTAAAAGTGATTGAACTTCACGGCCATGATATGGTTAATTGGAAGTGTCTTGAATGGACAACTTGTCAGCATTCATAAAAGCGGTAGCCTGCACAACGCCACGATCGCGTTTGACCCGACCAGACTTTTCCATCTTATACAGATAGCTTTCATCCACGATTGAACATATTTAAAAGCATTTTCCCGAGGAATATTCTCCGACTTCAAATTATGCAGGTAAATTTGAAATTTGAATTTGAATTTGAAAACAGCACCCAAAGAGCATACAACGTTCGGAAGATACTAATTTTCAGAATGATGCAAATTTTTTTCGAGATAAAGTGCATTATGGGAAATCTATAATATTAGAATATTCGGAATAAAGCTTTGGGATGTTTTCAACAGCCGGAACACACAAATACACGGGAAGATGTAGAGATATATCCAGTGCTCAAAGTTTTTGCCGAAAAAAGTCATCTTATGGCGGACATCTTATGGGAGGCGATGACTCTACTTTGTCTCTTCTTCACACCAAATATGGCTACCCTAGCACTTTATTAGGATTTTCCGGCTATCTGACGGATTACGTTTTTTTTTTCCAAAATGTCCTGTACGATCCACGCCAACTGATGATTTTTGTAATGGGAATATTCTGTTTTCTGTAACACATTTTTTGTTAGGAAGTTAAAAACATTTCAGGCGCTTACCCCGCTTTCATCTCCACTTTCATTTTGCTTTAACTGTTTGGTTAGAACCCGCTTCAGATATGCTACGTGTATAAAAGAAATTGATCCACAATTATTTTACAGTTTCCTCGCGTGGGCATGATTCTATAAAGGAAAGCGATCTTGATTCGACAAGAAGTTCTAGTTTCTTTTTGTCACTGCTTGACAGATCGTAGGAAACCAGATATAACTTATACCGAGTCCAGACTGATAGAAGAGGATTAAATACACATTTGACATTGAAGCCGAAAGTTACAACGTAGCTCTTATCATACATCATGCTGTGAGAATGTCCCTTCACACCTTTTATGGCCCAAGTTATTCTACCGGGAGGGGTAAGAATGACATGAGGGGTAAGAATGACATGAATGACATGTTGCATGCACCTGACCAAGTTTGTCTAATTTGTCATGTTCCCAAGACATTGGCCATGGAATCCAGACCGGGTCCTTCTTATTCCACTGCCTATAAGGGCAGTGGAATAGTGGAATAGTGGGCCTTGGGCGAAGGAGGGAGAAGCACATGAAACTGATATAACATGCCACTGTATTCCTTTAATAACTCACCCTTATCTCTCCTAGCACTCCCACAAAAAAGCCAATCACCACACACTGTCACAAACACCCACTCACACAGTTCAATGTTACCCTGTGATTTCCATGGCTATAAAAAACGCAAAGAAAAGATGCAAAAACCAAAAATATCTTGTAGAGCTTTCTTTTTGGCAAACTTCCTCATTTCAGTACAATCTTTCAGGAATTATAAAGATGTTTGTTCTGAATATATGTGCATCGTATTTCGTACTTTGGGCGTATTTGAATAAAAATTTAAGCCAGTGAAAGGAAATCGTAAAACTAAGCCCTCAAACAGTTAATTATCATTGCAAATGTCAATTTCTGTTTCCATTAACTCAAGAGAAACGCTATGTTTTTGATTCCCTGTTAACACACTAGCACAGAACTACATAGTAGGCCTAAATGTAGCAAGAATATAAAATTAATATCTTTTTATATTATTTTTGTAATAAAATTGTGTTTTTTTCTCGGGGAGGACAATAACATGATATGTATTAACATATGAAACAATACAGAGGAATCACATGCTACAGATGCAGTGCCTCCACTGATTTAATTGTTGTTCACGTGTTCCAAAGGTTTAAGGTTCGTAGTGATCACTGTCTTGACAAGTAATTTAAATTTGAGTGGGTCTCTTTTTTGAAAAGAGTTAGCTAAAATCAATGGTGAGGTAAATCAGAAGGTGTTTAATAGGTAGAGCTTTCTTTGATAACGTGGAAGATTTTTGGTGATCATTAATTAATGCCAACACAGATAATATTACTGTTTTTTCTGTCGAAAAGTCTCAAACTGATAGCTTTTGTCCTGATGGTTCAATTCTTTTTTCTAGGGGCTAAAACACCTTTGCGAATTTTGTATGGGTTCAGCACCCAGAACACTGGGGTGCAACACTGTTATAATGACACTGCATGTTCTCCCATCCAATTTGCATATGACAGAAACTGACACACAGGCTGCTTACAAGCTGCCCCATCCCCTGAGAGGAGTTGTCGTTCTCCACTTCAGTTTGCAACCTCTTACTGTTCTTCTAACCTCTTTGAATTTGATAACATTCAGCAACAGCTCCCTCTATTAGCTTTGTTGTTGTAACTGAATGAAATAATGATGGAAGTACTTTCTCAGCTTTCCTACCTTCCAAATCAATGAATCTAGATGTCCTCTGTATAAAAGTTACTGTACATAATGAACAAGATATTCTTGCTCAAAGAAAGATGAATATGCAAAAGCTCATGACTAAATGTACTATCTTGGAAGAAATTTGAAAAAAAAAATACTTTAGATGACAAACTAGAATGACATCCCAAAATGCACATAAATATAGAAAAAAAAGATAAAAAACTTTTCACATATAATATTTATGATTTAAATGCAAATATACATATATTATATACAAGTGCTATACATTTACAAAGTAACTGCAAAGATCCCTTTCATATCTTAAATTCTATCTTATGAGCTATGTATTGAATTGCATTTGAGAAGTAGAAGAATAGTGTAGGTATAAAACTATATGCAGATCAAAGATCACTTAATGAGCTCTGCTGCCCTCTATTCAACACAAATTTTCACATAATGTATGGTTACAACAGGGATTTGCACCAGCTGTTGCAACTGCCTGGTTACAACAATGCTTGGTGCAGGGAGGCTCGGTGGAACCTTCAACAGCATATTCAAGAGTCCCATATAAGATATAAATAACATTTAGGCTATGTGGCATTCAAGTCAGGCAAAAGGTACAAGCCCTAAAAATAATTCTTGCTGACGGTTTGTGAGCAATCACCTCTGAAGATGGTTTTGAATATAAACGTTGCACACAAAAGTTAGTTAAAGGGACAATTATTCTTTCTGGATTTAAGAATAATAAAACACAAAAATATTGTCTCGTGATTGATTGAAGCAATTCCTGAGGCAGTGTGATGGGAAAATCTATTTCAAATTGACTGGGTTGGGGGCATAGATTTCCCCCTTCACAGTTTCAAGGGAAAGGTTGGCACATACGTCTTCATTTCAATCTGTTGGCAAATGCAAGTCTACATCACTTGAGATAAATGTAAGGATCAGTGAAGATAGTTGCAGCTAATTATCCAGTTTCTGCCATTTCTAAAGGAGGGCAAAAATCACACTTAATGGTTCAGCTAATGGGGGAAGGAGGTGAGATTCCCCTCCCCCTAGATCCACCCCCAAAGGACCCCCCCCCCCCATAAAAGGTGCCCCAAGAAGCTTTTCCCCAGTGGATAATTCAGGAAGACAGGAATATGTGTCAGTGTATGATGATTTTTTGTTTAAACCCTTTTCCCCAAAATGCATGGAAATCTCTGTTTTGTAACTTCATGATCATCGCAGTAGTACATCATATCCTACATCTACAACACTGCTATTTTCAATTGCTGAAGTAATTAACTTGCTCTGAGGACAAACATGATAATTTTTAATGAAAACATTTGATAATGAGATGTGACAAAGTTTATCTAATGGGTGCTGGGACTACCCTGGGCCTGTATGTTTTTATTTTTGAAAGTCAGTTCATTGGTTATGGACCACACAAGCACAGGATATTACTCAGGTTGTTTGATGTTTCCTTCTCAGACCTACAATAAACAGCAGCAGTAAGGGGTGAAAAGTTTATGAGCCTTAGCAATGACACAGTTTAACCTAGCCTACACAGCTGGCTTTTTGGTCTCCCTCTTTGAGGAGCTGGCATATTAACCCAAGATTAAATGAGCTCATGAACTTGGAACCCTTCTACCTTCCAGTTACATTTCATGAAAAAAAAAGCTTATTGGAAAAATGATTATGATCAATAACAATTGCATTTCCATGTGCTGTAAAACTTAAACATACAGTCATAGAAGAAAAGTACAAGGAAAACACCTTTAAAGAATTTTAAACTTGGCTGCCCTTTTTTTCAAGAACAGGATAGGCGGGTTTAGCAATTTGGCAGCAGTGTATATTACAAATTCTCTAAGGTACAGGCACCAATGTTGTTTGGCTTAATTATCAAGTTAAAACAATATGGTTTAAAACAATAGAACAAAAGGAACACTCATTGCTGTGTTTAAATAATATCTTGTATAAAAGTATATACCACAGTGACAATGTCTGAGCATACTCTGCAGCACCCTGATATAAGCATATGGAAGTATTACCATAACAATTCCATGATCTAACAAAGATAGAGGCGATCATGATTAATATGCAGCCCCCTTCTAACAATTATACACTTAATATCAATTGTAAGATGCAACAACTGACCCCTGGGCAAGGTTGGCCAACATTCAGCAGGCACATTAAAACATTTTGGTGCATTGATGCACCCTCTGTCACACAATTGACCACATATTTTACAGACTTTAATATATCTTTCTTGCAGTATATGCAGCATTTGGTGAACTTTGACACATTCCTGCATCTTAACCAGGCGTGCAACCAGGATTGTGTCGTGGGGGGAGGGGGGGGGGGTTGGGGGCACGATATGAGGGAAAAGTCTAAGGATAGAAAGAAAGAAATGCTATCTAAGGTGTTTTTTGCATTGCAAGGTTGGATCATAGACCTATTTCCAAATGGCAATTACAATGAATTGTGGGATAGAGTTTTCGGTGTACGTCAATTTTCACCACAGTAAAATGCCATTGACAAAAATGACAAACACCAAAACTCTATCCCACAATCCCTTGTGATTGCTATTTGGAAATAGGTCTATGGGGGTTATAACCCTCCCCCCTACCTGTGGTTAGGCCACTGACCTTAACTCTGATGAACATGACACACCATGGACACACAATTAACTCACCACTATCCATTGGGTCAGAGGGAGCGTCTTGCAATTTATAAGTGCATAAATACTGTACAAGTCTAAGCATGGGGATGCCAGCTTTTTCCTCCATGGTCTTAGTAAAACCCAGCTTTGTTTTGTTTTGTTCTTCTTTTCTTTTGCAAAGTTTAAAGAGAAAAACATAATCTGTTCAAAACTGTGCATAAAACTAAATAGAAGAGTCAGTCAGTGTTATAGTACACACAGACAACAACTCCATTGTTGTACCAAAATGGAGACCACCCACTGTGTGACAAGTTTGAAATGTCAATCCAATTGAATCCATTAAAGGGCAAGTACAGCCATCCCAACTTGAAGTACACTGTCCTGTTTCATGATTGGCTGTTGAGAGCCATGTGACAACATTTTTCACTTCAAATGTGAAATATACTTGATAGAACTGCTTGGTTTACCATAAAATAAGCAATATTGAAGTCTTAAAATATAATGAAAGATAGTTTGAAGAGAAATAGATGAAAACTGATATTTAGCTGTTGATTCAAACTTTGGGGTGACTGCTTTTGCCCTTTAAATCTTCAAAGCATGAATCCCAGAGAGTAATGCTGCATAAAATACTAAAAGAAACTGGTATGCATCTGTTTATAAGTACTAAGGGTAGATTTCTATACAGTACCTCCTCCTACTTCATGTAATGTAACACATGCATCGCAAATTTGTGTCATTGGGATCAGGATTCATGGTGGTGACTCCAGGGAGATGTCCACAGAAAAAAGTCCACTTTTGGATGACAAAAAAAGGCTTTTTGAGGTTTCCAGAAGCTAAATGATGAATGATGTTTGCTATCTCAAATGTTTAATGAAGTTAAAAAATTGACCTTTTGTGGGAATTATTTTATTTTTAAAGAGTGTGCCACGAGGAGGGGGGTTTCGACCTCCAGCCATGTGCCTGGTGTATACTGCAGTGTTACTGATATAAGAAGTGGCAAAGAGACACCTACACTGAGGGCAGCTTCCTGGATTCTGAGGAATTTTGTTCCTTCTTTAAGAGCTGTAAACAATCTCTAATTGTACTGACAACATACAGCCACTATTAACCATAAAAATACTTTCATTAAAGTAATAAGGAAATGAATTATGCTATCCTGGAGTCTGAAACTTCTACCAATAATATTTATGCAACAGACAAGGACATCCCTACAGTATGTTACCACATCTCTTTGTTCCAACGTTTCCATTGTCCGACTATAATTTACTTTGGTACCCACAAAGTGTACTTTGGCACTGACAAAAATGAACTTTGGGGCCGATAATAATGTACTTTGCCGCCAACAATAATGTACTTTGCTGCCGACAATAATGTACTCAGGGACCGATAAAAACGTACTTTGGTACAGACAAAGTGTACTTTGAAACACACAGATGTCAAAACATAGTGATGTAACCGCAACAGACACAGCACAACACTGAGAAGAAATCAACTAGGTACCACTTCAAACAAAACATGTGCATAAAATAACAGAAGCAAAATTACAATATTTGCGCCACAGATTTGCTTAAGGCGAGCCTCTAGTCTTTCCCAGTCTGAACTACACGATTCCAGGTCCTTCCTATGGATTGCTGATGGCAGTGTGCTTATATCTGGTCCCACATGAATGAGGGACACATGTCTCTTCAAGACTACATATAACATGAAATTAAAACAAAAGGCCCCATCAATGTCAATCAGAGCCAATGAGTCATTGGAACATATGATGTCTACAATAATAAATTAACATTCTAGAAAAAAAAACCTTTGCAGTTATTCATCACCCCAGACAGTTTCAGTTCTCCCAACCTAATACTTTTGGCACCTTCCACAACTTATCCAGACACAATTATTGCAAAGACTTAATTCTCTCACCCCAAACAGTTCCAATTTTCCTAGCCTACTTACTAAAGCTCCTCCCACAACTGTCTAAAATTTGTCCTCATGCAGACACAACCTCAGTTTATAGCTTTGTTATACAACACACCAATGTGTATAAATCAAAACACTCCCAGTACAGAACATGTTGGGCAATAAAGGCTACAGTACTCAGTATTTTTTTAATTTGGTGTCAATCAAAGAGCTGGTTCAAAATGAGACTTTCTATAGACTTTTACAAAAAATGTGGTTTGGGTTGAGAGTTGAATTCCTTAAATATGAGCTACTCTGATTTTTTTTAATTTGATGTCAAATCAATGAGCTATGCTTAATGGAAAATTTCTGTAGACTACTGGCAAAATTGTAGTCTGGGGTGATGAATAACTGTCTTGTATTGCCTTTAAACTACAGTAGTCACATTAACTCCTTACAGTAAATAGCCAACTAATACTTTAACTGTAGAAGTAGCTCTCCCACAAGGTGTAATTAGAATCAACAGATATGTAGCAAGATGAAAGAGCTATAACGTGTGTTTGATTAGGGACTGAACAGTTACAGTATACAATTTTTATAACCTGATAAAACTATGTATTAAAGCTTTCATATCAACAATGAACCCTTTAGTTTTGGTAAAATGTCATTCAAAATCTGCTGTTTATATTCTACAAAATACAAAAAGACATGATTTTTAACATGTACATGAGTGCACTGACAGATCAATGAGCAAAATATTACATTGACCTACAGTATTTAACATTGAAAGACATTTAGTAATTTTTCTCAACGATCAAATAACACTTTGATGCAGCCAAGTATACCATGTGGGATTCAAAGGCATCTATAACTATGTGAATGTGACTAAATGTTCAGATGTAAAAGTGTGCTCACAACAATAGCATAGCCAGGATTGTGTCATTAGGTAGGGGGAGGGGGTGGGGGGGTTTGGGGCACAGCATGAGGGAAAAGTCTAAGGATAGAGAGAAAAAACTACTAATTCAGG
The DNA here is from genome assembly GCA_037179385.1 of Holothuria scabra. Lineage (NCBI taxonomy): Eukaryota > Metazoa > Echinodermata > Holothuroidea > Aspidochirotida > Holothuriidae > Holothuria > Holothuria scabra. The sequence continues at coordinate 36,112,655 of CM074187.1, forward strand.
TGTTTTTTGCATTGCAAGGTTGGGTCATGTGGGGGTTTCTAACCCCCAACCATCCTGTGGCTACACCACTGGCTCACAACCAAATGAGGTGGGAAATACAGTCACTTCAATTTGAATTAGCATAGCAGTCTGCCATGTTTCATGATTTGCTCTTTGGAGTCATGTGACATCATTTTTCTCACTATTTCTTACCTTGAATGCAATATTTAATTTCTGAAATACCATTAAATATAATTGAAGGAAAATAGGAAAAAGTCTGTGTGATATGAATGTTGTTTCGAAAAAATATGGGGCAAATGCTTTTGCCATTGGAGTGCTAAAACAGTCTTCAAGTGCCTTGCTCTGCTCAGACATTAATGCAAATTAGATGTGATACAGCACAATATGTCTGAAACGTGAATCTTACATGTACATCTCCAATAAATCAAAACCCCTTGGATTTGAAAGTTCTGGTACAGATCATGAGATGGTCACACATAATGATAAATGCCATACATGAAGAGGGGTACTAGGGTATACTACTATACCCATCCAAAGTAAAACTTTTCCAACTTCACTTACAGAGACTTCCAATTCGGGTAACTATATGCAAATTACCGTGTATGTAGATTCCAGTAGTCATCTTGCCTGATGAGTTCAGGATGTCAATAATTAAAATCTTTGGAGTATACTGTAGCACCATCATTTTTAATTTTTCATACTCTTTAAGTAGAGTACTGATACAAGTAAAAATTTCATTCTTGTATTTATCATTTCAAGGATGCATAGCAATGCATGAATATGGAGGCTATACTCACTAGTAGGCACTGGTTTAATACAGATTATGGCCAATAATGATCTGCAATATCTTGGTCACATACAAGGTTCACATTTTATTTTGCAATGTTTCTTTTTAACTTTCATTCATAGTAAGGGAAGAAATACTTCCATAAACAGGAAACCATTTTGACAAGAGCCTGTGATTGACACAGTTTTTGTAAAGAGATTGTAAAGACATATTGTATAAGTCCTACTTTTGATCGGAACTACAGTGAGTTGTTTGGGTTTGTAACTGAAGCAAGTTTAGTTAAGTTTTAGTTTTATTAACTGTAAGATTGTAGTAAGGAATTGTGTCCACGGGAGGGTGAATGAAGGTGTTTCTTCTCCCCATTGAAGGAAAAATGACTTTAGGGTCTCCGGATGCAAAATGGTGCAAATGCTTCTGCCTCAAATATGACTAATTTTACAGTGATTCTTTTTGGCCATTATTTTGTTTTTCAAGCTTGGGTGGTATGAATTTTTCAGCCCTTTGGCTCATACATAGTTTGGCATATATGACTGAAAATCTATAGTTCTGAGTACTTATACAGTAAATGCTCACATACTGTACTTCATTAATTTATTTTAGAGACAATTTTTATTACAGGTAATTGCCCATTAGATGATGGCATGTCCTGCCTTCATTTACAAGACAGTAAAATATACAAAATTGCAGTGCTGCAGAATGTTAACATTTACAGAGACCACACTGGACTGCTAATGGCTGCAATATTCCACAGCATACTGTACCATGCAGACCACAGCAGACTATAGGCTAAACTTATCCTCAAATGATATGCAACGAATCACAGGATTGCAACACAAATACAGCAGCCAGCAGATTAAACCAGATTGGTTATTTCCCAAGTAAACTCAGACCTCATTATAACTCCATATACTTCTCTTATGACAGTCCATTAAACTGGAGTGGCGGTCTCTCTGTTGATATGGGCCATCCAGGATTTCTGCTAACTCAAAATGACAAAAATCCATGACTTTGAAGGCCTTGACTGATATTTCCAGGAGAACAGTATGTCAGATCCCAATTTCTATCTTTTTTTCAACAAAACAATGTACCTGAACGTTGAGAAAATCAGAACAATAGGTCCACTTTTTAAAATTGCCTACCTTTTCCAGGACCTTTCGAAAAAGTACTCTTTTGCCCTAGCCTGGAATTTCAAATTTCAGTTTTTCTTGACTTTTCAGGATTTCCAGGCCTAGGACCTCTACGAATCTCTCCAATATACAGTACCATACCTATGGTACACAGACAAAAAACTTGTCTTGCATAACCTTCTCCTCTACCCGATCGCTCGCTGTTGCAATCTCAGCCTGTACACCAAGAATGGAACATGCAAAAGTTAATACGAGGGCACCAATAGAGAGCAAGAATGACCAGCCTACACCACAGCCTCTTGGTATGAATGGTTCTGTCTCCTGACCACACAGCTCCTGCACAGCTTTGTTACCCCAACCGAATGGGTACAGAATTAGACCAAGGAGAATAAAGAGACCTGCAATGAGAAAGAAAAAAGATTTATTAACAATTTTTTGCTAACACTGAGTGCACAAAACATACAATTACATAACAAAACATGACACAGACCATGCAGTGTACATATGTATGGTACTGTTGGCATACACCCTTTTACGCTTTAAAATTCTCTATACAGTGCATGACTTTAATTTAACCCTCAAGCAATAAGGCTGAAAAAATATTGTTTTCAAGGAAACAAGTCCAATGTCCCACAATTACTTATATTGAGGCTTGATCCTGCAAAGAGATACAGAATTCCCAGGTTTATAAACTTTTTCCACCGATCATTCATGTCTACCCTCCTGTACTTCCCAGGTTTACTTTATTCCACCAACATTCATGTCTACCCTCCTGTAGCCAGGTGGGTCCATCAAAACCAAAACATACAATTACATAACAAAACATGACACAGACCATGCAGTGTACATATGTATGGTACTGTTGGCATACACCCTTTTACGCTTTAAAATTCTCTATACAGTGCATGACTTTAATTTAACCCTCAAGCAATAAGGCTGAAAAAATATTGTTTTCAAGGAAACAAGTCCAATGTCCCACAATTACTTATATTGAGGCTTGATCCTGCAAAGAGATACAGAATTCCCAGGTTTATAAACTTTTTCCACCGATCATTCATGTCTACCCTCCTGTACTTCCCAGGTTTACTTTATTCCACCAACATTCATGTCTACCCTCCTGTAGCCAGGTGGGTCCATCACACCCCAATTGCAGGCTTCAGGGATTTTTATAATGCTTTAAAGTTGCAAAGTAGCATTTCTTGATACTGTGTCTACCTAGTTTCTGCAAAAGGTTAAGTACCTCAAAGCCACCAGAAAAATACTTGAAAAGCCCCTTTAATGCCTGGAGTTCTTTCCCAATAAAATGAAATTTTTTTCATAAACTGGTAACAAAGACAGGAGACATTTCCAAATATTGTTGCAACCATATGCAAGAAACTTTAGTCAACAGCTGTATTTGCAGTACCTTTAATGATGACAGCTTTGAAAAATAGAGTGAATAGAGACTACAGTTAAAGCAGCATTTGAAGTAATATCTTGTTACTACTGTAGAACCACCTGAACTTTGATGTTTTAGGACTGAAGAGCTCTGTAGGACCACTGTGCCATAAAACTCATCCTTTGAACCCATTCATACAAAAATGTACAAATACAACAATATTTTTTATGTTTATCCGGCACCCACTTAACATATTTTACACTCTTTCAGCACACACTTATAATTACACTCCCATGGTACTGTATACAGCAATTCCTTGCTGCAAAGAGATTTGCTGCTCTCTTTCATCGTAAGATTTAAAATATTTGAGTTCAAATCTAAAGGAGTGGAATTAGTAACCAAGCAGACTTTCGACTGGTCACAAATTCCAAACGAATAGATTTATTTTAACTCTCTTTGACTAATTTTACATCCTTCCAATTAAGAGAGTGATTTTTGTTCCAACAATATCTACATTTTATTCATGCTGAACCTTCCCACAATGTATTTCATTCACTGTACTATAGTCCATTTACAGTATTCTATACAAAAATATGCTGTAGTAACAGTAAGAAGTACAGTTCATTAATGAAGAGCAAAAGAAATCCATAATATTCACAACTGGGACCTCAAGGGTGGTTCTTTCTTGAAGCTTACAAGTACCAAACTGGCCAAACCAGTTATGGTTCCCAATCCCATCCTCCTGAAAATGTTTGGTAGATCTACATGTACTGTACAGTAGGCCTATACTGCCTTCTCTGACAATTATAAAATATATTTGCTTTGGTACTTTGCCAAAAGAAATATGTTTGTTGACTTAGCATTAATGTCTTCAGTCTTCACTAACAATTTTCCCTTCTTAAGCACGAAGCAAAATTCCTTCAACCCTTCTTCCCCTCTTCTCACACTGACTACTGCCCTACCCCACCCATATCAGGTGAAGGAACCCAAGGGATATTTTAAACTACTGCATACACTGAATATCAACCTAATTATACTGTACCAATTAATGAAGAAGTGCATTAAGAATCCGTTTTATATGTTACAACCAGCAAATTCCTCATACAATATACTAAGAGTATACAGAATGATGTGTCCTCAAATATGACATAAGTGGCTATATGTAAATGATGATACAATCGCTTGCAGTTTCATCGCTTTCATCTGTGCATTTCATAACCAGCATGTTTCTATTCAGTTTCCCTCTTACCTTAGCTTTTTGATCTCATGTTGTAGGGAAAACTGTTTGATGCACTACTAAGAGTGTTATGAGTATGCTTGGTTATGTTTACAGAAAATTACATGCAGTAGCTCAATGGGTTTGGTTTGTTGGAATTTTGCATTACAACTTCTAACTTAGTGTTTAATCTACCTGTATAATCCCCTTCAAAACAAATTAACAAAATCAAAATGATATTTTAGATACTCCAGAATATCTTTGTGCCTCAAATATCTAAAAGTTTGAAACCATCAGTTTCTGCCATTTTTTGCTATTATTCTTCATCAAGCTTGGGTCTGGGGTTCAAACCATATGTTTCCCTGTTCAAACTGGTTTTATCTGCAGCAGCCTCCATAGACCAATTAGACCTTGAATGCATCACAAGCTCATAAACAATTTGTACAGGTCTGTAGTTGAAAGGACTTTGAGAAAGGAAGTGTTAGGAGGGGGCACAGCCCCAAGAGTTCCCCCCACCCCTGCTATACAAATTTTGCATGTAATGTAAAAAATTCTCAGTCGTCATCAAATGGAGTTTATTGAAGACATAGTACAACAAAATTGAGTGTATTTTCAAAGTAAAATGTTGACACATCACACCCTACAAAACAAAACCTTAATTGAACATTTTATGGCTGCAATCCTTATGGCAGCTGCTGGATGTTTAAATACTGTTTAAAATATTAAAAGGCTACAAACATTATGCAGTGCAAGAAGCAGAGCTGGTATTACTGTAGCTTTTAAAGCAACATACATGTATCAATTGGTTTGTAATGTTGATATTTGATAAAGTTGTCCAAACGCATGTACAGTCTCCACATGTCCATGAGAAATGGTCAAACAGCTGAAAATTAATTCCCACATCCTGCTGTAAATACAAGTATCTACTTCATGAAGGAGTAACTGAAGATAAAATTCTTTTTTCGAAATTTGTGGTCGCTAGAGAGATCTCAAATCATGAACAAACCTAACCTTTATATCCAGAACACAAAACGATTCAAAATTTTATTTTATCCTTCAACTACTGGAAGTGAAACTTGACTAACTGTGCTTACACAGATATTTTCATGTGTACAGTACCATCCTACACCCTTGTTAGTGTTTAGTATAAACCAAGGAATTTTCAAAGATCAAATTCAATCTGTCCCTTTAAACTGCTAGAATTTATTCATCATATGAAGATGAAGGTTAATAATAGTGCTGCGGCAATACAGTATGCAAGCACTGTAGCTCAACCGATGAAAACCAACCAATCCATAAGTAGGCCTATCAGGGGAACCTGGTTTATAATGGTAAACAATTCTATTTTACTGTGATCATTCTGACAATGAAAGTTTGAAATGTTTCAGCTATACAATACCTGTTCTTGGAATGAAGCAATGTGAGGGTACAATTACCATGTTCACAGAATATGTATACAGTAGTAGCCTACCCAATCATGCTGGCATGAAGACAAACCACATTACAGTACTGTACAATGTGTTTCGAACTGTTTACCAAGGTGAACACAGATTAATTCACAGTTAAAATTTGATGCTGGTGATATGTTAGTCAGTTAGATGAAGTTTTACAGCTCAGTTTTCAACCACTGGTTTAATATTGGCCAGTGGCAGGCTTTTTTCCACTTATGGCTCACTGGCTTCTTTTCCTTTTTCACTGCTTGTGCTGAACACCAAGCACAATGGCAATATGCTCAATTTTTGAAGGCATATTTTCATCATCCCAAACAGTTCCAATTCTCCCAATCTACTAACTTCTAGCCCCTCCCACATTTATCTAAAACTCATCTTTATCCAGACACAATCCTTGTTTATTGCTTCATGGCTTGTCCCAGTGGCCATACAAGTCCATAATGTGTAATCAAGACACTCTCAGTGCTCATGCTCTGTAATTTAGCTATGATGCATTGTTTGAATGTGATGGCAATCAAAGAGCTGTACCAATTGAGAGTTTGGATATGTATACTGAAACTGTGATTTGGGGTGACGAATGACTGCCTTTAATTCTTGAGTACAGATGTAGGCTATAACCAAGAGAGAAGTCAAACTCCAGACCTCCTGGCTGTAGTTCAGATGTTCAAACTAATTGACCATGCCATATAGGTCAAGTGCAAGTACCAGTTCCTGGGGTGAATATGCCAGTCCCACACAATTGGGCACTGTACTTTGGCAACATACAGTAAAAGTCAAATTGTGCTGTGAGGAAAAAGAAAGAAATTGCTCTGCAATTGCCTACCTAGCTATATATGGTGGGGCAGGGGAATTAGGCCTACCACTCTTTCCCATGCAGCGCCCTGGAAAACAAAAGTGACAAAGTGGCTAGTCAGTTTTTCCTCCACAGAGGGTGAGGGGGATTTGCCCCCCCCCCCCCACTCCTTCCAGAAGAAGGAGAGTAAATTTCACCCTTTTCATTTCCTTAATGCTTCATGTGGTGGCTATTTGCCTGACTCCAAATTCCCAACCAGGGTATATAATCTCTGCCCGACTGAGGCACCTACAGTACTGTAAGTCTACAAATTCAGCAAGGTTTTGGCTATTGGAGGGCTGGAGCTTCCACCCCTCTCCATCCCGTACAGCCATGCATGCTATGGGCCTCTAGTAATGATGCGATTTATTTAAAGGCCCAATTCTCTCACCCCAAACAGTACCAATTCTCCCAACCTTCTTACTAAAGCCTCTCCCACAATTATCTGTAATTCATCCTCATCCAGATATTATCTCAGTTTATTGCTTCAGGGTGAATATAAAAAAGCTCAATGTCTATTATCAAAACATTCTCAGTACAATTCATGCTGTGTAATATACGCTTTGGTACTCTGCATTCTTTGAATTAGCTGTCAATCAAAGAGCTGAGCCAAATTGAGAATTTCAGTAAACCAAAACAAAAATTGTAGTTTGGAATGAGAAGATTGGTCCTTTTAAATTTTCTTGAATTTCCTAGGCAAAATAAGTTTGAAATTTCTTACAAAATTTGAAACACTCGGGACCCAACTCACATACGGCTTGTATTGAGCACAGTCAATCTCTTCCAAGAGTCATTCACTTGGTATGATATACTTCCCATATGAATGCAATTCATTTCAATAGGTCATTTTACACTTCACAGCAACCTGACCCTTTAGATCTCTGGAAGTCATTAATATGTCAAGGTAATTTATTGCCCATTTCTACAAAAAAAGATAATTACTTTCTGTAGATGGTCTGCTTTACAAATGTCCCTGAGTTGAAAGATTTTGCTCCCATGGGTGACTTAACTAACACTGCCTTGACACTAGACCTGGCTTTGGCTGTTAATGTTGACAGTTAAACTAGATCTGTGTATTAGGGTAAGAAGCTTAACAAATTGGGTATTAAAATGAGATTTAAAGGGCAGGCTAAGGCCATTAAGGACTTATGGCTTTCAATGAGTATTAATTTTGGACTAAATTTCTCTAGCAATGTTGTTTTAGTCATTTCATTTGTCATCTGCAGGGCCATATAATAATTAATATTCAAAACAATTTGTACCAATACCCGTATGCTGGTGTGGTATTATCAAGATTTGTAAGTTCAATTGAGGTTATTGATGAGAAAGGTCATTCTGACAAATTACAGTATGATAATTAGAATTTTAGGGTACTCTTTAGAAAAACTGTTTTCAATCACTAGTGCTGAGCTTACTACCAGATTATGGTAAACAATTATCAGTTTGGATATGGTGCACGGGCCTGTTTTGTACTGCTATTCAGTTTGTCAACCAGACAAGTTGTATCCGAATTGAGGATGTCCCCCACAAAAAATATTGGTAGTCCAAATGAAAATGAAAAATGGTCTAACCAACAATTGCCTTTGATGTCTCTGCCATAGAAAACATGCATCTACAATATCTGTTATTCTACTTTTTAGAATGTCTGTCTATGTTTTACTACAGTACTTTACTATTAAATGACGAATGATAGTCCATACCATTGCCGTTGTCCGTTTTCGAAAATTTGTGACCAGACACTTTTTCAAAATGTGTACAAAACTGTTACAAGTCAGGACACTAGAAGATTCAAAATTAAATGTTTTCTGTGACTTTTGGACTTGAAACTGGACTTGTTATGCTAACTTGAGGCATTGTCATTTTTTAGTGACCCTTTGAGACTCTCATTAAGTTATCAATATCAACTCAATGAGCCTCTTTAACACTGACGTTTTTTGAAATTGTTTTCAATTTGATGAATCACTGTTTTTAAGTTTTGCTTTGTTTGAATTGTTTTATTGTTTTATTTTTGTTAATAGATCCCAATTACCATTTTACCTTTCTGTTCTGCTCTTTGATTTACTCTTTTGTTGCAAAGCACTTTGAGGTCATCTGTAAGCTTGGTGCAATATTAGAATGAATCATTATTATTATTATTATTACTTTGATAAGGTTAAAGGCATCAGATCGATTCAGCTCTTAATACCCCACACTACTTCTGATGTAGTCTATGGAAGATCTTAGTTGGCACACCTACTGTATTTGATTGACAACAAGTTCAAAAGATCCAGAGTACTGTAGCTCATATTACACAGCATGTACTGTGCTGAGAGTGTTTTGATTACATGTAAGGGTCAATTATGTATACTCTCCCTGAAGCAATAAACTGAGATTAAGTCTGGATGAAGATGAGTTTTACACAGTTGTGGGAGTGGCTTAAATAAGTAGGTTAGGAGAATTGGAATTGTTTGTGTGCAAGAGGAAATCTTTAAGGATGTAATTTCATTTCCTATCTGCTTGATATAGGCCAAATTTTTGTCCTTAAAAAAAACAATCTACAAAGTTTAGTCTACAGCACTTTACATAGAGATTAAAAGAGTACAAAAAATTAAAATGATTTTCTCAAATAGTAAAATTGATACTGTATCTGAGTTATAAATATAACATTTAGATATGAAATATAACATTTAGATAAATGAATGCTGTTTGCTTTGATTTTGACATTCAATTGCACTATACTATTACAGTTAGCAAGTACAGTTTCTTCAAAAGAGACAGCATCATTTTATTATCATTACAATTATTGTAATGAAGAATGGTAAATGAGTGGAATATTTTTCATTTGCATAATGCAGTTTTTTATATACTTGTGAGAACAAAAGAGCAGTATTCTATATATACTTGTGAGAACAAAAGAAAGGAAAAAAAAACAACTGAAATTGAACAGCATCCATGTAGGTAACAACCAACTTCCCCATCTCCAAAGACACCATCCATCATCCATTTTGTACTTGACAGAACTGAAGTACTCAAAGTATTGTTCAATTTACAATGTTTCTAGCAAGTACATGCCCTAAGGAATTTGAGGTAAAACTTTAAAAAGAAAGAAACTGGTTTTTTAATATCTTCTTATTCATCTCTGTACCTGACATTCATTGAAAAAGCTTCAGTATCAACCTCAACATTCATAAACACCTTCTCCCTGCATGCATAAACCTGGTATAAATTTCCTGAAATTGGATTCCTTCAAGCCAAACGGCTGTTTCTGCTCAATTAAAATCTTCTTGCCCCCAAAGAATTTCTGCATTTCTCATTTGCTAAGTTTTATTACAGTGATACAGTCACAGGCAATTTTGATTTGAGAAAAAAAAAATGAACAAGGACCCAGTTTTCAGTAAGCACAAAAAAAGACACCTCATTACTCCCATAATTTGTATTAATTCTGTATTCCCAGAAGTGTTGAAAAATTGTTCAAATCAACATACATGTTGATATTAATAAAAAGGTTCATCTTTTATCAGAGAGGCAGACCATTAAAGGATAAAATGGACTTTGTACTGTAATTACAGTGTCTAACCATGTACTGTAAGATGCAGCTTTCACCGAGCACTTATTGGAGTAGCTGCATGGTACTGTATGTACTACAATACCAAAACACTAATATTAAGGTACTGTACTGCAAGTACTGTGTGGTAGGCTTACAGTCCAAAATTTCTCCTGCAGAGTAGTAGGCCAACTGTACATGTACCCTTGTTCATGTAGTTACTTAAATGGAGTTTTACTGCCCAGTTTCCAACCTATTGGTTCAAGTGGAGCCGGCTACAACCTTTTTTCCAGTTGTGGCTCACTGTGGCTTGTTCTTTGCTTCTGCGGAGCATCACGCACAGTGGCACATGGGTTCCATATTTAGAGTCTTTGGTCAGGTATGACTCAACCTGCCAATAGAACCTGGACCTTCCGCATGAAAGACGGAAAGTCTTACCATTAGACCATACATGCCGTCTCTGCAGTTCATGTAAGGAAGGATATTTGGGTTAATGAAGACTATAAATTGTCTGGGAAATATCTGGGAAAAGTTTTGTGTGAAACTCTGACAAGTCCCCATGCATTTACCCACCAAAATCAGCTTTTATTGGATAACTTGATGCAAGGCTCAACAAATCCTTTTGAACAACTCCATGCAGGGCTCAACAAATCCTTGAGTTGGCTAGCCAGGGGCTAAGGTAGCTCAAACGACACATGGGCTATATTGACACATAACTGACAAAAGCCCATGCATAGGCTAGTGGAAGATCTGCTGTCAGTTTAGTACAGTACATACTAGTCTACAGGTACATGAAGGTAGCACAAATATCCTTCTTCTACTAAAATTGTTGCAGTGCCGCATATGAGCTACTGTAGAAAGAAATAGTTTACTCCCAGAATTTTGTACCAAGACAGAGGACAAAAGAATGTTACACCAACAGTGGATTCAACATCGGTAATTCACACTTCGAATAGTGACTAATTTTTTAAACCAATCGGTGTCACTGATAAAACCCTAACACTTTTATGTGGCTTTTTAAAAACAAGCACTCCTGTTAAGCAAACATACTTGTTCCCATTTGCAGAGAGATAGGTTAGAATTTAAAGTATCACAGTAGTTCAATGAGCCATTACAATGCCTTGATATAGAACACTTTGCATAATACTGTACTGTACCACTAATTTAAAGGTAGAGTAAAAAACAGTCCCCCATAGTGTACTTATTTCGAAGAAAAAACTACAGTACAGTAAATGCAGTAAAACAATTTTATTCTTATTTCTCTTTAAATTATCTTTGATTGCATTTTATGACTTTACCATTTCATATTCAAGGTACAGTAAACCAAGCAATTATTTCTGGTAAATTTTACATTTTTGAAGAGAAAAAATATGGTCACATAACTCCCAACAGCCAATTATGAAACTGGACAGTCTACTACTCTACTTCAATTTTGGATGACTGCTCTTGCCCTTTAAGTACAGTGCAGTACCTTTAACTACAGTATCATTCTATAATGCTTTTTACTATATGTGGGCAAATTTTACACTGTACAGGCCTTCTTTACCATGCAACTTCATCCCCCTTCTAAATTATTCTGAGCGCATTTTCTGATTATAAACTGCCAAAAATATGGATCACCTGTATTAAAGCAGTAAGTAGAAACATCCCTCCCAGAATCGGAACCAAAAGTTACAAATACCCCACCCTCTAGTTGTGATGTTTCCACCAATTTACCAGCACACGCGGTAATTTATTACAACATTGTTTTGATGACATTAACAATCTTAGACATCTACATTCAAACCTGAAGGTATATGAATGGTTAGGCTGTCGTCGTAATCCTGTTACTATAAGAACAGTTACCAACAAATAATCATTGGAGTAATTATCTGTCGAAAGCTTCCTATGACAGGAAGTCATAGAGACCTACTTTATTTTGAGGCTTCAACAAACCAATCAAACATCACGTTCCGAATAAAAGAGCATTCATAGAGTTATTGACAGTTTGTGGATCATAAGTGAAAACTTGAAAAGTGACAGATGTGCAGGACATGACTGACACAATCAGCTAAGTTGCATAGCTACAATGTCTTTTAAAATACAAATTTGTCCTTTTATTTTTCATTTATAAGGATATAAAAAGGACTGATCTCCACAGCCATGACCCTGTTTTCTGATTAATGTACGCCAATCTTAAACTGAAGTGAATAGACACCCATAATCCCATTCACTTCTATTCAGTCTATTGATCTCTCTTCAGTAGTCTATTCACCTCAATTTGGGGTAGCCTTACATGAAGAATCTTGTTTTCCCATGCAGTGCCTTTATGGACAGGACGTTATAATGGTCTTTAATTAAAGGGGCTCATTGAGTTGATAGCGATAACTTCATGAAAGTGTTTCAGGGTACTGCCACATGAAAATGCTTATAATAAGCCTGGTTAGTCAAGTTTCATATCCAATAGTTTAAAAAAAATAAAAATTTTGAATTTGTGGTGTCCAACTTCGGACGGTGTTGTGCATAATTTCAAAAAGCGTCTGGTCACAATTTGTGAAAACTACAGTAAATTGAGCCATTCAATGATCACTCATAAAACAGTTACAGTATTTTATGTAGGATAAGTACGTAGTATGTCTAAGTTTGACTTTTTATAATTGGTATGTGAAGAAAACTTAACAGCTTTGGAAAAATTTGTTGGAATTTCATGAACCAACTCCATGAGCTGCTTTATTATGATCCTTAAAACCTCTATCATGAGAGAGGGATCAAAGAAGGAGGTGGTGTCTCGATCCTTCTTTTTTTGTTTAAGTTTTCAAATGTACTGTACCCTGAAGGGCCTTTTCCTGTAGGTCACTGTTGTTACCTCAGAAAACAGAAAATGTAATTTGATAACCTAAATGAGCCCAAATGGTCCAGGGCCAAAACTTCTCTTTCCCCCACTAAATGTTCACAATATACTGTATGGGAATCAAATGACTTACTGTAGGTGTACATATGCAAATACTGATGTTACGTTTGCCCAGCTGTAGCTTTGTAAAATCCTGATCAGCAGGCCTTGAGTTTTAAATTTTCCAGGTGTACTACAAATCACACTTCTCAGAAAATTAGAGGGAAGTGGCAGGTACAATATGCCAATTCAACTTTAAAGGGACAAACCTCTCACCCCAAACTACAATTTTGATATGGGGATACTGAAATTCTCAATTGGCTCAGCTCTTTGATTGACATCTAATTCAAACAATGCAGAGTACCAAAACTTATATTACACTGCATGAACAGTACTGACAATGTTTTGATTATATAAATTGAGTTTTTCTATACTCACCTTGAAGCAATAAACTGAGATTGTATCTGGATTAGGATGAATTTCAGACAATGGTGGGAGACGCTTAAGTAAGAAGGTTAGGAGAATTGGTACTGATTGGGGTGAGAGAACTGGGCCTTAACAGATTTGTATGAGCTCCAAATCTTCATCTACTGTAGGTGTACAAAAAACCACACTCCTCACAGTGTTTTCAGGTAAGTGATGGCATGTGAATGCACTTGTAGGGGTGGGTCAATCAGTTTTACCATTCCTTTATTTTTAATGCAGTACAGTACCTTCATGCTGAGCATTGTAATTTTTATAGGTTTTTTAAATTTGGAAAACAGAACAGTTCAGCTCACAGTAATATAGGACAATTTGTTAGCAAGAACTAAACTGATGTTCCAGTTTGTGGGCTAAATTTTGAGTTAAAAGTAAAAGATAAACTTCATTTAAAAGAAAAAGAAGCAAAGCAACAGGATAGTACTTTAGTACTTGAAAAGTAGAGGGCAAAAGCACAAGCCTATTTTTCTTTTCTTTTTTTTTATAAGAGAGTTCTACCCCTCACCCCTTAGTCTCCCCTGCTTCCTATAATATAACTTCCTCACAGCCATTCTGTTAGTAAGACAGAGAATGAATGAACACATTCCTGCATTAATGTGATAACTATTTCATTCACCACCCATGGTACAGCACCCTCCTAATTGGCAACCTAACAACTACAAAATGCACAACTGCTAAGACAATTCTGTTCTCTCTATCATGGTTTCCGCTTTCAATGTGACGTCAGCATCACACACTGTGGTAATTATCTCCTCATCCTTTTCATACCAGCACAAGTTGGACAAATTAATAATAAGTTGTCCAAGTCACCCCCTTTTACTACATCTCTATTGAAACAGATGGACCTTGGGACAACCTCATCTAACATAATCGAGATCGGAATTTGATGATAAAGAAGCTACCCGCCATTTACGCTGTAAGAGGGCCAAAGGAATGTTATACATACTAAAGATTAGGGTTGTGTTACCCACTGTGCAGAATACAGTACAACCATGCACAATTGATGACTGGCATTTACTGTACCATTCTGCATAACACATTTTCTGTAATGCGAGAGGACTTTCCTGCATCTTGAACTGTCTACAGAAATAAGGAAGTACAAAGTTTCACTGCACATACTGTACTGAACAAACATCCTCGGAATCGTCAGCATATATTGTATACTAGTGTACTATATGTACAAAGATGTACATATATTTTCTACTTTGTACACACTTTCCCAAATTTCAGACTTTGTAACAAACGTCAAATCTGTGTTTTTCGATCTGGCTTTTTGCTCTTCTATGGGGTGGCAAGTATTGTTCCAAGATTTATCTCCTCTTAGTTCTTCAGAAGAGAGCTCTTTGCCTACAGTAGCTTATAGCTAATTATCATCCGTCTCAAACCACCTGCGATTTGTTTACAAAATTCAACATTCTCCATGTCTACAATATTCATCACCATCAAACTGGTATTGTACGTACTCCTGGTGTAACAATATTCCACTGTTTAATATCTTCAAATCCATGTTTCACTTTTGACATGAGACACACACACACTTTTCATGTTCCATGAATTCTCTTTCTATTCCCTCATTTAGGCTAACATCTTCACAGCAAACAATTCATTTTTACTGGACCCAATCTTTGGAACTCCCTCCCACTTAACCTACAATGGTGTCTTTAAACCTATTTAAGAAATTACTTAAGTTTTTCAGTTTAGTAAACATAGCTGACTCTTCTTCCCAGTTTCCCTTCTTCCTAGTTTCCTTTCTCTGATTTTTTCCATTGTTTTTTTTCTGTAATCTCTTTCCTTTTGTAAACTTTGTCATTGTTATTATTTTTTCTTTAATGGAGGGCTCTTTTACAAGCTCTACAGTATGGAGCTTTTCTGAGTTTCCTCCTGAGTTTCTCTTTAATTTTGATTGTTGTATTATTTTTTGAATTGTGTTACATGTAAATCCAGAAAATGACTCAAATGAATGTTGTTGAACCTGATGCAAATTGGTACAGCCAGGAGGATAAGGATGCTTCTTGTAATGTGATTGGATTTTGATCTGAACTACAGCAAGTATAACATGCTGCCCTCTTGTGTTCAAATTTTTATTTTATAATGTGCCAAAAAGTACTGCAATTAATTTCTACTGTACATGTTTTGAATGCTCTAAGTTTGTTGCCCTTCAAAACCCCATGAAACTTTGGTGCTCTTGGGTTTCCACATCTGAGAACAAAATTCCCAGAAAAAAAAGGACCCTGATACTGGGAGTGAATATAGGGAAATGTGCTAGGGGGCATGTATGTGACTGGGGGGAACAATGGTCCCAGTATGTAACTACTGTATGTATGTTATAAAAGTTGCTGGTTTCTTTATAAATCCTTGACTTGTGGGTCCCACCATTCCATGCAACACTCAAATTATGTAAATTACTTCTTGTATGCATGGTCCAATGTCCTGCCCAGCAAAGCACCTACAGTATAGTAGAGTAGCTTATATTGCTACAGTAGGTAGTATAAAATAGAGTTTTTCCGCCCAGTTTTCAACCAAATGGTTCAAGTCGTTCCTCGTGGAGGCCAAGGTCTTTTTTCTAGTTGCACACTGGCTTTTTTTCCCTACTACATGGCCTATGCTGAGCACCAAGCACAATGTCATAGAGTATGTTCCATTTTTCAAGTCTTCGGTATGCGGCTGGCCAGGACTCGAACTTCCAACCTCCCGACTGCAAGTAGGAGGCATAACCACTTGACCATGCAGTTGGGAGGTCATTACCTATATTGCAGTGCAATCGGAAATGTACATTTTCACTACCATACTGTGTAACACAATGTTAAATGCATATGGATTTCCATAAGGAATAATAAGGTATAAGGTATAAGGATTTCCATGTACAATATACTGTACATACAGTATGCCATTTCTCAGTTTAAGGTATTTTTATCGTTTATCCAAACAACTTGCAATAATTACATGTCTGGGTAAAATCTCAAACCTGATACTAAAAAAAATGAAGAAAGAAAGAAAAGAACTGTTCTCACAGATCTGTTCCTACCATTGTCAATTAAGGAAATGAGACCTCTGTTGCAAATACTAATTTAATTTGAACAGAACTGCTTCCCAAGTCTGGTTTCTAAGGGAAAGAACAACTTAAAGTAATCAACGACAGGGGGTTGATTTTACAATGCAAATTGCAGATATGATTTTACTGCACCATGAACTTTTAAGGTTGTTGGCATGTTCTAATGCAAAATATCCATGAAAATAATCAATACATTGGACACAGCATTCTATCACCTTGAAATACTGTACATTGTCTTATGAGGAGATATTACACAGTACTATCTAAGTGACAATTTCCACTAGTGGCCAATAATTGTAGCATGAAGTGCATAGTAAATTGGAGTTGATACTGTATTTCAAAAGACTTTAGGACCATCTGGAGAGATTTGATGAATTTTCTGTATGGAATAGATATATATATACTCCACTTCCTCATTAACCAAATCCCTGAAAAATAGTCCACAGCTAGAAACAGTCCTGATGGGAGTCCAAAGAGCTTTGGAAAGGGGGGGACAACTTTTCAAAAGGAGAATTCAGGTAAAATACTGTTCATGGAGGTAAAGTGCTGTAATAAAAATTTTATACTCTACAATTAGTGGGGAGGCTGGACTTGCTGGAAAAACTACTGTAGCTGTAAATCCTGAACAACACCTGAAAAAGAATGAAAACCAGAATAAATACATGGATCAAAACTGTAACTGTGACTCACCTGCGACAGCTTGTACAAATGCAGACAAGGTGAAAATACTTTTCCGACACAAACTTCTTTTGCACAAACTCAAGACTGATCCAATGGCTGTCACAGCAAAGATTGCAAGTCCCAGTGTATAAAATATCACCATTACTACCCAGAATCCACTGGGAAGGTCTAGTAATCGTTTTACGTATGGACCGCAAATTACATCAATTGTTCCGGAGGGGTGATAAATTTCTTCACAGCTTACAAATATTCCTAGAGATCCAGTACTGATATCACCAATATTAGAGGCAGCTGTGGCATTGGAGTCTGTTAGGTATACGTCTTCATCTGTTTCCAGGATTTCAAACGGTGGTCCTATCAGCCAGTAG
>CM074187.1:36130518-36291518 GCA_037179385.1 Holothuria scabra
CCAACTAAGTTGAACAGTTTTCACCCGATTCCAGTCAGGTGGCAGACGGAACCAACGGTTGGGGAACGCTGGGTAACCACATATCACATTCACACTGTCACTGTGGCGTCTGCAGTTTGTATCACGATCATAAACTATCATCCAGAGTAATAAAACCACAAAAATTACCAATAAGTGGTCTGGATTCGACAGTAAATGCAATTGTTAAACCAAATTATGTGACTGGAACAAGATAATCCGCAATCCATCTTACGTGAAAAATACTGAAAAAATATTATTTTTGTAATGAAACAAAAAATTGACTTCAAGTTATGCTACGGTTGAACCTAAGTTGCATATGACAGGACTTAAATTTTTGCAACATTTCTCAAAAGTGAGGGAAGAACCCCTCCCCGAGACCTACGATCTGGCAATGTAGTTGGCCACCCCCTAGAAAATATCGTATTTATGACAATGCCCCCTTTCCACGAACTGAAAAATCTGGGTACGTCACTAAAAAGTTAAGAAATATTTTAGCATAAAGACCTTCCAAATGGACTGAAGTTAGCATTCAAATCTGCAGCTTTTCTTAAATTGCATATCTGTCTCATCTTATTCTTTTTGGAGTAGTGGGGTGAGAAACTTACAAAAGCGAGGCCACGATTGAGATTTATACCGTGAAAATGATGATTTTGAATTTTCGATAAAGAAATTAAACTCAAACTTTACTGACTTAATTGAAATAGTATCCGAATCATTCTTGCCCTAGGGTAGCTCAGTGGATCGTTTAAAAAGCGACACATTGAGTTGGCTCATAAAATTCAAAATTTTTTTTTTCAAATCCTGTTAAGTTTGCTTTAGATACCAATGACAAATGGTCAATGCTCAATGAGTCCCTTTAAAATAGGGACACAATAATCGGATTTGTACAGATATGTTTCAGTGACGTCATCATTGGAAGGCGTTGTGCACTTTGCTTGTTTACCGGTAATTTTTGTTTCTTCCACCGTAATGATGTGACGTTCGTGAAGGATCTCAATTACATTATTGAAGTTGAGGTATGCAACCAAGATAAACTCAGATTTCATATTTAGATCTTCACAAAGAGATTACAACCGGTGAGGGGAATACTTTCACTTTTCGTGTCCAGTCTATTGTTTGGGACAAACCAGGGAGCTGATATCTAATAGCAGCTCCCTGGACAAACTGAGGTGACTCGAGAGGCAAGTGAGGTTTCAGGAGAAGAGGAAGAAACTTAGTCCTTCGAGATGAAATTTTGCAATCCTGTACACACAACCGTAATGAGAAGTTTTCAGACGCCACGAAGAAACCATGCCGTGACGTTTCTTCTTGAAATTGCAAACATAGACACCCCAGAAGTTCAAAGACGGTGTGGGGATATTTAGTTTGTACCATGGTCTCTGCCTCAAGTGATCTATGCTTTTATTGTGCTCACACAGCTTGAAAAGCAATTAACACATGCCTGACTGGCTTTTTAGCTAACCTCAAATATTACGTTTTTTTTTTTTTTTTTTGAGTATTTTGGTGCTGCCAACCGATAAATCATATGTGAAACCCTCCTATATAAAGTGTATATGTATTGTGCTTCATTTCCTCCCTGAAGCGATAAGATGTTATCAGGTAGAGAAGAACGAAGCTTCGAAAAGTAAAAAGGAAAGTTTCATTATGGACTATGCCATCATTCATTTTCCCTCAAAAAGAGTCCGCGTCCTCAGAAATTCGAAATTATATTAAAACGATAAATTTGCCCTCAAGTTTCTTCTCACGACAACCCACCCCTAATGCCAATGTTTTTTGATAAAAAAAAAAACATGTGTTGGCTGCGCGACCGTAGTAAATCTTTTTAAGTGGGGTGACTTCTGCTCCACTACAAAACAAGACGAGTGTGGATATAGTGTCTTAACTTTATTCCGGTTTCTACCCTGCCTACTCACCTTCCATTTTCTTCAAAAAGAAATCGTATGCATGGCCAATGAAAAAGTGCGATAAAGAAAGTTGACCTCATGTTTCTTCTGGCATCAAAACTTTTTACCAAAAAGATGGGAATTGGACGGTGCTCATTTTTTGAGTGATCTGATTTTAGTTCACTAAAATGCTAGAGAAGTGGAAATGTAGTTGTTGCCCTTTCAAGTACCATTCAGAAGCTTTACAATCCTTGACAGATATAAAGCATACCAGAGAAAGATACAAATACAAAGTAGTTCTCGATACTCTGAAACCTACCAACAAATAGAATAGGAGGGAAAGTCTCTTCACCATACTATTGCTGAACGACCTTGTACCCAACACCCAACACCCACCCACACCAACTCCCAGACCCCTCCCTCACCTTCTCCTCCCCGTCGCACTTCCATGTTTTATTAGTAAGAAACTGGCAGTTTGGAGTAACATCTCTAAAGCTAATGTTGACTTATTTTATTCTTTTCCAATGCACCCTTGTTTTGTAAAACTGTATGAAACTGCCTGCAAGATTAAACAAGTCATTAAATAATCTCAAGTAATTTCAAATACTTGCGATCCAACTGATTCAACCAGTTTATTTACGGTGGTTTTCATTTTAAGTGAGTTCTAACCCATACAGTGCCTTAATTGCTCTGAGCGACTTTTTCATACAATCATTCAAACTGTTTATAGCATATGATATTTTATATTTCCATTGCATTACTATTCTTCACATTGGTAGTGCACTGTTCCTTGCTCACAAGGCTAACAAATGTCCTGGTACGGTAGTCAATACTGTCCGTACTGTTTAATCGTTACGTATCACATATACACTGATCTTACAGTAGTCTTGTAACGTAACAAACATGTACCGTTACAAACATTACTTAAGGTGGCACTATACTCCAGCACCACCATAAATCTTTTATCAGCAAAGATTTCGATCCATACTTTGAAAAACGTTTCACAAAGTAATACTGGTGCTTGACGTCTAGACCGGTCATTGTTGCATTTTCGCTGTACAATGAAGTATTTAATCTTGTTACAGATGTTTTCTATTTTCTGTTCATCTTTCATTGTAGACAAAGTACACAGCTCTTCAGAAGGTAAGTTGAAAACTCATTTCTTTCTACCTAAAAGAAAAGATGTAAATAGTATGCCGTAACGAAGAAATCAATTAGTCTTGAAATTCAGAAGGTTCTAAACAGCTAAAAGAAAAAATTGTTCAAAAACTTGAAACTTTTGCATACCGGCAGGAATCCCGTAACAACAAACGTAGTCATTTGTATTTGCTTTCGTGAGGGAACCGATAAAATTTGCTTAACTATAACTGATAGCGCACACTCTTAAATTTAGTCAGTTAATTTCAAAATCTGAAAGTTTTAGGCGTAAGAGAGAATACTCCAAAGACATATACAGATATAAGAAGACAAGTCATTGATACACATTTGGGACAATGAATTACAAACGCAAAGCTTGTTTCCATTAAAACTTACTCTTAAATAATTAATATCAGTACTTTATGTAGATCTTCTTATCAGATGCCACGGGAATACAAATTTCACTTCTCAGAGCCCTCTACGATTTATGAAATTTTGCATTCTATAAAAAAAATAACATTCTAATAGCACGAATTGGTTATAAAATTTAAACCTTCTGTAAAACCGAAGTTAGAGACGACAATATTTGGTAGAAACCACATCTGAAAGAGAATTATGTTGGCAAATATTTCTCATGGTAAATTATGTATCAAGAATTAAAAATATGCTCTAGTCAATTCCATCTTAGCGCCAAGTGTGAAATGACACATTCGGAGAATTTGTTTAAATGTCTAATCTTTCAGTAATTCCTTTGTAAGAACAGTTTCTTTTGAAATTGGTTTCTTTTGAAAGGCCAGTAGATAAAACCGGTGTGAAACACTCACTTTACACTAAATCATTGTCAGGGTATCGAATCCCGAACTGTTACTTGGCTTATCACTGCAAACAAAAACTTTTATCGGGTCTGCAAGGTCCGGCTACCACAACAGTAGTTGAAACCGAAAGCTTAAATCTTCTTCTATGTCACCGCTTAAAGGGAAATATTGCGTTTAGAATGCACCAAAATACAAAAGGAAATAGAATAGTTCTAATTATTATCAAACCATCCGGCCTCGATAATAATCTCTATCAATATCTTTATTAAATGAAAGAAGTAAGCAAAGAAGAGTTAAGAAAGTTGTACCATTTGAATTTTTGAAAGTTTGAGTGACAAATTATTCTTGAGAGGCAAAAAACTAAATTTCTGTTTGTGAAAAAGTTATTTCTTGCAAAGAAGGATACCAAACTGTCATATGTAAAATAGTCTTGCATTCTGTGTTAATAAACATCAGTTTCAAAGATATCTTTTTTGTGACAAGTACGTGGTATATCCCCCGAATTATGTTGGCAAATATTTCTCATGGTAAATTATGTATCAAGAATTAAAAATATGCTCTAGTCAATTCCATCTTAGCGCCAAGTGTGAAATGACACATTCGGAGAATTTGTTTAAATGTCTAATCTTTCAGTAATTCCTTTGTAAGATCAGTTTCGTCATTACAAAAAAACTTAGAAACACACTTCTGAGAGCGAGTTTGCTTTGAAGCAAGCAACCGTCATTACAAAAGTCGATAATAAAAGCTGATTGGCATATCAGAGAAGTGTAACAGTTATTTCATTACGACAATGATATTTGTTAACAATATTTGAGGGATTAATGGCTAAGGTGTAGATGAAAAGGACAGTTGGTAAACATGTCAGATATATTTCAATTTCTTTAGTAAAAATATAATGCAGACTTAAAATTCGGGTGACATGAAATTAACAAAGTTGTGTATTTTATTTAAAAATTATGAAAAACCCCCAAAACAAATAGCCATAATTCAATATAAATATATAAATGATATCCTTTGTTATTGCAACTTTAATTTCAAGGACAGTTGTAATATGTTCCGAGGACCCTACTTTGGAGTTTTAATTGTGCTCTCGAAAACTATCAGTATCACGTGCTACCCAAATTGTAAACTATTTGAAGAGATAACTACTACAGGGCTATCAGAGAGATGCCAACACTGTCAGCATTCCACATCAGAAACATTGTAACTTTGAAGAGACACATCTCGAGAACGTTAAAGACATTAACATCATTTTACCAGATTTTATCTTTGAAACTGTTGCTTTTCAGTTTCTAGTAAAGTTATGGTTTTTTTTCTGGCATTTCACTATATATTTAAAGGATATTCGTTAATGCACCAAAATACTCTAAAAATGACTCTAAGCGAGCACGGATTTGGGAAAAGTCTATGCCGTAGACATGATTACCCGTCACGCCGGTTGGCCGATGAACGAAATAATTTTGGTCAAATTGGTTTCTTTTGAAAGGCCAGTTTAGAAAACGGTAGATAAAACCGGTGTGAAACACTCACTTTACACTAAATCATTGTCAGGGTATCGAATCCCGAACTGTTACTTGGCTTATCACTGCAAACAAAAACTTTTATCGGGTCTGCAAGGTCCGGCTACCACAACAGTAGTTGAAACCGAAAGCTTAAATCTTCTTCTATGTCACCGCTTAAAGGGAAATATTGCGTTTAGAATGCACCAAAATACAAAAGGAAATAGAATAGTTCTAATTATTATCAAACCATCCGGCCTCGATAATAATCTCTATCAATATCTTTATTAAATGAAAGAAGTAAGCAAAGAAGAGTTAAGAAAGTTGTACCATTTGAATTTTTGAAAGTTTGAGTGACAAATTATTCTTGAGAGGCAAAAAACTAAATTTCTGTTTGTGAAAAAGTTATTTCTTGCAAAGAAGGATACCAAACTGACATATGTAAAATAGTCTTGCATTCTGTGTTAATAAACATCAGTTTCAAAGATATCTTTTTTGTGACAAGTACGTGGTATATACCTTGAAAGGTTTGTGGCTTTCTTATTTCAACAACTCTCAACAAGTCAGGCAAAGCTCAATGCAGCCAAAA
Source organism: Holothuria scabra (assembly GCA_037179385.1). Classification (NCBI taxonomy): domain Eukaryota; kingdom Metazoa; phylum Echinodermata; class Holothuroidea; order Aspidochirotida; family Holothuriidae; genus Holothuria; species Holothuria scabra. The sequence goes on from CM074187.1 coordinate 36,136,463, forward strand.
AGGAGTTAAACATACCACTTTCAATCAAAAGTACTTTAGTACTCTTTGCCTTGAAATAGTTTTTCTGGAAATATTCCTGAGAGCCCATTAAAAGAAAGAAGTAAGCAAAAAAGAATTAAGAAAGTTGTACCATTTGAATGTTTGAAAGTTTGAGTTACAAATTATTCTAGAGCGGCAAATAACTAAATTTCTATCTGTGAAAAGTTATTTCTTGCAAAGAAGGCTACCATACTGACATATTATTAATAGTGTATCATTCTGTGTTAATAAATACCAGTTTTAAAAATATTTCCCTTTATGAAACTAAAGTAATATATCTCTTTAAAGGTTTGTTTCTTTCTTATTTCAACAACTCGCAACAAGTTAGGCAAAGTTTAATGCATTCAAATAGGAGTTAAAAATACCACTTTCAATCAAAAGTACTTTAGTACTGTTTGCCTTGAAATAGTTTTCCTGGAAATATTCCTGAGTATCCATTGAGTGAGATCATTGACTATTTGTGTTCTTTGAAATTATAACAGATAAGAAATTTCACACCGCACGAATGTAAATGTTTAATTGCTAAACACGTTCTTAAAGTGTACCCGGTATTCAACGCAAATGATGCCGTATCTTCGTTATTAATTTATTACGATACTACATCATTCTCAGTTGTACATTAGAATAAAATGATCTCATTTTTCAAACTGAACATCAAAGAACTACTTTTAGGCTTGACTTATTTTTCCTAATTGGACATGTATGATTTAAGCAACACTACTTTCAGTTGATTTTTTACATAAACATGGCTCATTGAGTAATTAAAAAAGACACAAAGCACGTGTTCAGTACCTTAAAAAAAACTCTTCAGGTATTATCTTAAATTCAATAGATCGTAATTGAGAATCTCTGACAAAAGCTGCTTGTAAATCCCAAAGAGTGTTTGCTAAGTTTGATGACATTTTTCATGCAACCATCAAACCATTTTTGGATACTCACTTTTTTTACTCACTTTGGATAAGCATTTTAAGCGCCTTCTGTAATTTATACGGTATACAATTGGAAAAATTTTGCTTATGTAATGGACCAAGAAGTAAGTAAGAATGTTTCCAAAGAGTAAAAATGTTTTGATTTCTGAAAATAAGTATAACCATCAAGTAAAGGACACACTGAATATCTTTTTACTTTGCGTGAAACTAACTAAACCTCAAATTTGCACAAATCAATCAAGTGACCTAAGTTTCTCATTACATTAGGAATCTCAACTTCTGGTACAAATATAAATAGCGTAAGCAGATATTTGCAACGAAGAAGGAGTTAATAAAATGGGAGTAAACCCAACCAAAATTATAACTATCGACAAAAAATCAGTTAATGCATAAACAAGATGCAAGAGGGGTTTGTACAGTTTAACATGGAGTCAAAGAGACCGATGATATATAGTTTAAAATGGTTAGAAATGTGTAGGCCTACCACAATTGTTTACGGAGTACGCAAAATATCTGACTGTCTGAACACAAACTGCGTAAACGTCACAAATGTGCCGGTGAAAAACTACATAACTCTTTGCAATAACTATGACCAAATGAAGATCAGATTTAAGTATCCATTCATCGACTGGTAGTAAAATAAAACAATGTGATTTATCCATAAGTTGATAAACGATAGTGTATATTAAAATTAAATTCAAACAGAACATCAGATACCTCCCTAGGCTTTCACCTGTTCACCTAGAACAGCATGAGTAAAACTCATTGGGTTATCTTTGTGATTTAAGCAACACCTGTAGTAGAATTTTCACATAAACATGGCTCATTGCGATTTAAAAAAATAAATAAATAAAGCGCGTGCGGTATTTAGTGTCTTAAAAAATTATAAACTAAATAGTAGGAAATCGCTGAAAAAAGCTGTCCGTAGATCTCAGAACGTGTTTACTCAATTTGATGGTATTTTTAATGTAGCCGCCAAACAATCTTTGGAGTATATTAACTTCAAGCGGGGAGTTGCTCTTTGCTTTAACTAAGGGTTTCCAAGCGCATGTTTAATTTATACGGTATAAAATTGCTGGAAATCTTGGTAATAATGGACCGCGTTAGTAAAGTGTTGAAAGGGGTAAAAATGTCTTGACTGATGAAAATTATTACAATAAACAATTAAATAATATCTTCATCTTTAGCAGTTTAGCGTCACACTAACTAAACTTTAAATTTGTACGAACTTGCAAGAGTCAATCAAACGACCGCAAGAAGTAAGTTTCTTTTGGAAAGTTCCTTCTGGTATAAATAAAAGTAAGCAGACATTTGAAATGAAAACTAAGTTAATAAAATGTATGTAAGCCCAACCAAAGTTATAAAAAGGCCAATTAAAATTAAAGAAATCTATGTGTAACCAACGTATAAGATGCAAGACGAATTTGTTATCTACACCTTACCGAGGACTTTAAAAAAGCAACCAACCTGCTGTCATTGTGGTCGGTGCACAGCATAAGCAATGGATTAGGGAAAACAAGGCAGGGAAGCACAACTGGAAAAAAGCCTTGGCCGACTCGACTTGAACCAATTGGTTGGAAACTGGGCAGCAAAACTCCATCTTAGTCTGTAAGTAACTAACTACAGTTTAACAGAACGAAGGTAGTTCGTAATGGTTAGAAACGTGGACTATAATTATCGTCCGGAAAACGTAAAATACCTGAACCTAACTTTTTTATTATTATTATTATTATTTGAATTTTATTCTCTCTACAATTATTGTCGCAACACACAAATAATGTAAGTTATGCACACATTTTTACTCATTAATCATTAAAAGAGGAGAAAACAACAAAATGAATCACTTACATTAGAAATAAAAAAATCCTTAACTATGGCAGCCAATATCTTACCTAAACATCGTAATCCAAATTTTCGATAAAATTATATTCCCAATCTCTAAAATATTTTCTCAAAAAATTTGCAGACCAGCTATAGTATGGAGGACATGTTGCCCTTTACAACTAAAAATAAAATTTTTAACTAAGATGAGAACTAAATTCAAAACCCGGGCAAAGTCACCTCCGAATAAAACAATCTGTGGATTTGAAAGATTAACATTTACACCAGCCCTGTCAAAAGTAGTTTGTATACAACGCCAAATATCCTGGACATAACAGCAGTCAAAAAATAGATGGTAAATAGTTTGTTAATGTAGGAGGCAAAAGTTACATTCGTTTGAGTAAGCAGGAATTTGTAGGGATAATTCTGTGAAGAAGTCGGAACTGAAACCAACAAAGTTTTATGTCTACAGAACACGTAAATGGTGTTAAACAATACAAAGACCATTCTTGACTAGAAATAAAAAAAATCTTCGCACCATCTTAAATATGACTTATTCGGGTGTTTCAAAGGTTGTAACAGGACTTTATACACGGCTTTACTGTAAGCTGGTCATTTCTAAGCAATACATTTAGATAAAATTAAAGGGTCGACTGATGCCATGATGAACATTTCTAAGTAAAGTTGGCCAGGGGGACGTAATAGACCTTACAATACCATAGTACTCTAAAAATGAGTGGGAATCTGTAAAGTCTGTATAAATTCATCTAAAGTAAAAAATTCACCCCTGTGTGAAACTAGGTCATACACAAATTTTATCCCTGCAACAATCCAATGGTTGTAACAAACAGGTTTGTTCCCAACTTGAATTAAACTATTGTTCCACAGAGGAAGGCTTAAGATGTCTCTTGTGTCAATGAACGAATTTGTAAATAAGAAAACGCTAATTTAAATATTTCTTTCCAAAAAGGGTTCATGACTTTGGAACTAACAATGTTCCCAAAATAATCGCCCTAACCTGAACCTAACTTGAATGAAGACCGCAAATCTGCCAGCGGAAAATCTGTAATATAACAATGTATTTATCCATTTCGTTGATAAATGGTGTTACAAAAAGAAAGCAAACTGTTAAATATTGCTGTAGATTTAGTGAAGCACAAAAAGACACACAGAGAGATTACAGTACAGATAATTTCAATTAGGTTGCAAAATTTGAAAACACGTTTTTGTAATCTCTTTGCATTTTTGTTAATTTTCTGTCATGTAATTCTTCAACTTCCTTACAGCGGTAATCAGAGCCTTTTTACAAAATTTTCACAACTTTAATTTTGCACCTCATTTGTACAGTGACTTCAAACTGACAAAAATGATAAAGTTCTGATTGCCCGTTTAAGGTATTTTTAACAGATTTGGTAAAAAGGTTGGTTGTCAACTGCAGTCAAAGCGGAAACAAACGTAGCCCGCCGAGCGGACGAAGTTCTTTCGTTCATCTCATCGCTACGAAAAACCAGCCTAAGGGGGCTGCAGCCACAGAGGCGCTGCGCGGGCTAAAAGAACTGAAGAAAGGCAACATCATGTTAGTGAAAAATTGACCTGGGCACGAATTTTGTGTTTAGGTTTTTCTGTTTTATGAATGACAAGATTTCATAGATTAGACGAAGTCTGGAACGTGCAAAAGTAGAAGGGGAAATGAGTTATACGAGTATTTTGCAGAATACAATAATTTTATTTCCCACACTTAAAAGCTCGAACGGTCCCGAACTCCAAAACTTTGAATGTTGCATGAACTACACCTTAAAATATTTTTTTTAATTCACTGCATAAAGAATTCAAATAGAAGGGTTCGTGGTTCATCTTAACCCGTAAGTACCTCACAATAATAGCTGGTAAAATTCAAGACAAAATCACAAGAATGTAGCCAAGTGACAAAAAGGTGTGTTTTATCTCCTTAGACAATTTCAGATTGCCAGAGAACCAAATTTTGAACGAGGTGGAACATCAACAAAAAATGTGGTTTACTTTTTATATTGAAAGGTTCCTACTTCTTTTATCAACAACCCGTGTACCCACGTGACTGCAAGGAGGTTTATGAGCAATGTTCATCACAAAATGCAAGTGGTGTTTACTACATTAAACCAGACGGTTATGACAAGGCGTTTGAGGTCTACTGTGACAACCATTTAGACGGTGGTGGGTGGACGGTGAGTCTATTATATTACGGTTAATGAAAAGATTTCTATCTAATCAGCTAGTCTGGTAATTCGTTGCCTCACTGAATTGTGGGACAAGGGGTGGGTTAGTTAGGGAGTTAGTCAGATAGAGTTTAACGGCCTAGTTTCCAACCTATTGGTTCAAGTCGAGCCGGCCACGGCCTTTTTTCCAGTTGTGGCTCGCTGGCTTGTTTTCCCTACTCCATTGCTTATGCGGAGCATCACGCACAAGACAGTAGGTTCCATTTTTAGAGTCTTTGGTATGACTCGACCGGGGAATGGAACCGGGCCTTCCGCGTGAAAGGTGGATGCTCTATCGTTAGACCAAACACGCGGTCGACAAGGGTGGGATACACAAACCGAGCTCAGCGTTCCATTGTTTTCGTGCAGGAGGTGCATACAGCATCAAGCACAAATCTGATCTAGCTAGGTTGGAAACTGGGCCATAAAACTCTATCTAACTAACCAACTAACTAACTAACTAACTAACTGACTAGCCAACCTACACCAAAAGGCAATTTCGACAAAGTTCACTGCACAGAACCACAATTGTAATTCCTCCTTAGGTTATGATTGGATTAAGAAAGAATGATGTCACCAAATTTTCATGTAACCTCAAATTTTTGAACACATGTGTAGGTGCGGGATTGGTTTGCTCATCCAGACGATTTGGGTGATTTGCGCGTGTGAATAGCCACAAAAACGAATTACCTGCCTCGCTTATTTTGAATATAAAATCTCTTCTTCAACTTGCTCTCCATTACATCATGATAGTATATCTTTTTCGAAAGTCCTCCCGACCCTCTGGCAAAGGGCCGTTCGGAGAAACCAACTTTAAACTGCTTCCCGAAGAAGCTACGTCGTCTACTGACGGACAAAACTTGATCAACCTCACGGCCCTCAGACCATTTATATTAATGGTCTGTCATGTGTGGCTCCTTTCTAGACTGGATGAAAAGAACAGTTACTACACATGATCTTAGCCAAAGGGTTCATGGGGTTAGTTATTCGTATTCATTACAGCTTAGTGTATCTTTTGTATTAAAATTTAAAACAATACCGTATTGTGTTCGGAATGATATTAACCTATTTTCCAAAGCCTTAAAAAGTCTTCCCAATACCGAACAACGTTGACAAGCGCCCTCTCTTTAGTGTGACATGGTCTATAATAATTCGATTTCATGTTCGTTCTTGTTCTTCGGATTTTCACTGGTTTTTCAACGTCGATATGAAGACAATACCGTTGAATTCGGGCGGACTTTTTCAGAATACGAGAAAGGCTTCGGATTTCTAAGTGGCGAATTTTGGATTGGAAACGAAAAATTATCCTTTTTAACAAATCAGAAACGATATCAACTACGTATTGACATGACGAATTCTGCTGGGTCGTCTTTCTACGTGACGTACGATTTGTTCCGTATAAGTGATGAGTGGAGTAACTACAAATTAACGAGTGTAGGGGAGTACGGTGGAAATGCAGGCAAGTGTATAAAGTTATAAACGCTTTAAAAATGATATGTCGTCTCATGAAAGGGGAATAAAGCTTTGTCTGATTCTGGATGACGTCACTACCCTTTTAACTATGATTGTAAACTTTTTGGGTGCACCGTTGATAATGCAAACACTTTTGATGTGCTATCGCTAATGTGACTTTACCGATAGTGGATCGAACCGGTTCGCATCAGAGTAAAGGCAAGGGCTGGCTTTGACGTCATAGGGATTCGGCAAACTTTTTGTTGCATTTTAATGAGACGACATATTATCTTAAGTGAAGGAGTCTTAGTTTTTTGTTCTGTTGACACAGATAAATTGTTCTCAGCTTTTTTAAACTTGCTTGCTTAAAATAGTACTAAACGCGTTAGCTCTAGGAGGAAGAGCTTATCAGATCGGGGACCAGTCCAGTCGTCTCCTTGCAAAGTCGCTCCCAACAACTTCTCCCCTACAATACCTTCCCCTGACAAATCCCCCCTAATTCATCCCTGACTAGACTAGCAAACATCACATCGTGGGATATTGACAGATCTGACAAAAGTATTATAAGTTCTTAAATGAGCCGCTTCTTACCCGAGCACTTTTTATCTAAAAATATTTCGTTTCTATGATGATTCCGTTTCTATACGTGATGGACTTCTGTCGTTTACTTGGGCTCACCATGGCAATAGTTTACGCTCGTTGAACTCAAGAGGATTTTAGCAGTGTACAATTTTTATCTGCTGTAAAAAGTTAATCGAGCTTGATCTTCTCACCTAAATTCCCTTTTGATGAAATATATTTAGGAAATAGTTTGTAATAATACCTAAGTAATATAGCATTTAGACATCAAAAATCGGATATTGACGAATACGGTATGTGTCCTTGGGACTGTAAAACAATAGTTATATATCTGAACGCCCATTCATATACACTTGAAAATCCCCTAACAGTCAATCAATCTGAACCTGATAAACTATTGTTTTCGTGTCAATTCGTTTCTATATAGATGCATTTATTACTCAGGAGCAAGCAACTACTACTAGTGCGCCCTCACTCCCCACCGACTGCTAGGATGTGTACAGATCTGGTTTTCCTAATGGCGTATACACCACACAACCAACAGGCTGGACTGAGTCACCCTTTCAAGTCTATTGTAACATGTCACACGGCGGTGGATGGACGGTGAGCGTGATGAAATATATTTGCCATTTAAACCATGGGTTGATTAATATTGCCCTTAGTATGCAAATCAAAACGACAATTTTATTTTTTATAAACTATAAACTATGGACTAACTTATTTGAGAAACAAATCATGAAATGTGATGGATTAATGTGCAATTGATAATTTTAAAAAAGTGATTCTTACAAGTATTAGGTAGCAAATCAAGTTATTGACTTCTCGGTTAAACGAACCTTATTTGCATATATCTTCCTTACTAATAAGTGGTTAACTCAGATACAATTTCATTTTGGAGAGGTAAGTAATCTCAGCCTCATGTTGAAATTTAAACAAAATTTTTGAGGTTACTCGTGTTGCTTGACCTCAGAGTAGATAAACCTGTATACTTTTACCTAAACTGGACCTGAGGTAAGCCCAAGTTACATCATCATAACCTCTTTAAAATCTATTCTTAATTTTTAATATGCAACTAACTGTATTACTGGCCTGTTTCCATATTCCGTTGCTTATGCTGAGCACCAAGCACAATGGCAGAAGGTTCCATTTTTTAAGTATTTGGTATGATCCGGCGAGGAGTTAAACGAGTGATTACGAGGACTTCATTACGAGTGGGTCCTGCAATGTTCACTTTGGGTCTTTAGGCAACGATAGTTCATTATGGTTATTATTTAAAAATCTCTTACTCCTAAAAAGCCATGTTAAAAAGTCACATATATTTCATAATCATAGAACTGTTGACTATTTTTTCACTTCCTTTCATACTAAAGGTTTTTCAGCGACGTGTAGATGGATCCGTAAGCTTTAACCAAAACTGGGAGGAATACAAAGCAGGATTTGGTTCAGCTGGACAAAATGAAAATGTTTGGCTTGGCAATGAAATGCTCTACCATATGACAAATCAGAAAAACTACGAATTACGCATTGATGTGACCAAGCTGGATGACGGTGAAGATTGGTACTTGAACTATGACCTCTTTAGGGTCAAAGACGAGAACAACAATTACCAGCTCAAACTTGGCACTTTTACTGGAAATACAGGTAAAAGCAACCGATAGAAATTGTCCAGACTGAAAAATATTTTGTTTTTATGCAAAAGAATTCTAATACATCATAGCCTAGAACCAGAGTATTTTTTCAAATGATTTCCTAAAAAATTTACTAGTTGCACCTAATTTTCAGGCATTTCCAGTCAAGTACCAGCATTGGTCGTGCTATTCAGTCAATCAGGTATCTGACTCGAGTCATTGACGAAGTAACTCGAGTCGAGCCATTCATGTTACTGGCTCGGGTTTAGTCCGAGTCATTGCACGAAACAACACGACTCGAAACCGAGTCAAAGACCAGAGTCATAACAACTCTGGAAAGAACCCACTCGCAATTGGCTTGTTATTAGTGGGATACTCTTGATCTGAAAGTAACATTAACACCTATGAAATATGCATACATGGCAAAAGCTAAGATGTCCAGTTCAAATGTGTTAGAAACTGTAATTTTGTTATAGTGGTGTGAGTTTCTGCATGTTTACCCGACTTCAATTTATGTTTGAAAAAACATGGTAACATGTACAACAGTGGTTTCGTTCCCTAAGTTTTATGACCAGATTGAATCAGTCTTGCCCATTTTGAATCAGAGTCTAACTACTTAATCATACGGTACTTTTAGTCTAGCCCCCCACCCCCACTAGTAAATATTTACACGAATAGTCATTTCTACAGAGCTCATCGTTTTCTTTTTATCGTTTCTTTTTAGCGTTGCTTGAAATTCACATTTTAAAAGAATCTACATGCTCCCGTTGGCATCGAAATTTACATGTTCCCCGTCCCGTTATTTTGGGTTTCACTAGAACCATGTTGTTCAACGAAGCATGTGGGATCCCATGTCCACGTTTACGTAAATGATCACAAATTGGTCTCTCTCAGAATCCGAGTGTGTGGTCGTGTTTTCAGAGCATTCGTCATTCATTTAGACGGTCCGAGGTTCGATTCTCAGACCGGGCCGCTTTAAGTGATGTTCCGCATAAGAATTTTTTAATCTGAATTAATTATCTTTCATTATTTTTTATTTTCATTTATTTATTTTACGTATAAGCAAATTATTGGGCTTAACAAGCATAAACCATTCGGTGGGCTTAGCAATTCAAATATGAAAATAAACCACATTTGGAGTCAACTATATCATTTGGTAGGATTACCCGTTTAAAAGTGTTGCTGTGCGGGCGTTGCCTTGGCCCATTTGATGGTAATAAACCCATTAATGTTTACGGCATGTTAACTATGAAACCGTAATTACAGTGGGCTGAACTACTTAACTAACCATGACATATCCTGACATTGATTTGAGTACAAGCATTAATCATCACCCCAAACAATTCCAAGACCCCCAACCTACATACTTCTAACCGCCTCCCTCCCAAATGTTTTAAACTCATCATTCACGCTCCAGACACTATCCGGGTTTATTGCTTCAATGCATATCCTGTTGAGCATGCAAGGCCCTAATGTGTAATCAAACCACTCACATTATGTGTTGAATGAGCTACTCTGCATTTTTTTCATTTGTACGTCAGTCAAAGGGCTGTATTTACTAAGAACTTTTGTAGACAACCTGTAAAATTGAAGTTTGGGATGACGAATGACAGCTAGTTTAATCATGGGCATCTTCAAAAAGTGAAAATTAATCGTAAATAACAAATTGAACAATCATATCAAGTTATTTTTATTAAGTTAAGTTGGGCTATGAGATTTATAAGAGAGAAGAAAACACACGATGCTGACAAAACAAAGCGTGAAATGGTTTGTCAGAAATTTAAAAATCCAATTTGATGGCTAAGATTTATTTCTTGGGTACTTATCACAATAGATGATTTCTCACTAACTTATTTAATAACATGTCTAAACTCTATACTCGTTTCTTTATTTTCGCAGGATACGACTCTATGAATTATCACCGTGATCAAGACTTTTCAACTCCTGACCAAGACAACGACGATCGTGACTATTCTTTTTATTCTTCTTATTATAACCACTGCGCCGATTATTATGATGCCGGCTGGTGGTTCAGTACTTGCTATCATGCTAACCTAAACGGAGTGTACGGCAGTTATGATTTTGATATCTATAATTATGATTATTATTATTACGATCTCCAATACGTTCAGATGAAAATACGTCCAATCTAAAGATATATCCAGTCGTAAAGTTTTGATTGAAACCATAGCTATTTGAATGATAAAAGTGATGTTACAAATTGTGATTTTGTACGTAAATTAAATGTAACCGTCTTTGTATAGTGTGTTGTATAAGCAGTCCTTATTCATAAAAAACAGAAAATAAAATGTTAATAAAATTTGGCGAAAGATCTATTTTCTCTCCAAGTGTTAAGAAAGAATTTCAACACAATAGACAAGTTCGACATTTCTTCAAGGCAGCATAGAGCAGTATTGCGCAATAGGTCAAAGGGGTAACACTTGTGCTTACAGTTGATTGCGGTATGTAAGAACACACGTGAATCAGGAGGCTTTGTGCGCCCGGCGCAGCGTTTCTGGGAGTATATCCCAATTACAAGGTGTATTAATGCGTCCATTTGTTCAGATAGAGTCCCTAAAAGGAGCACTTTTTTGATATGTTATGGAATGAGCTGGGTTTTTTTGAAAGTTTCTTTTGAAAGTATATCGAATGAAGTACCATTGGTGAAAAAATGGGCTTAACTGAAGCAATTTTGTGGAAATTATGGGCCTTAGAAGCTGGCGGAGGCATACCGAGATTTTAGTGAAAAACAAGGCTCGGAAAAGGTGGTTTGAACTTTGAGGTGAAATAGCAAAAAATCTTCACGGTCACGATATGGTAAATTGAAAGTGCCATGAATGGCCAATTTGTCAGCTTTCATATGAGGGGTAGCTTGACCCTGGCGAAAACTTCGACAAGCTTTTAGAGGCCCGTTTACTTTTTGGATTTAGTGTGTAAGTCAATGGGGAAATTAATGGGGATATGCTCCCTTCTATGTCTTGTTACCAGTTGACCTGAACAGAAAGGTCACTAACGCATGCGCAGAAATAAACTTCGAGCTCCTCTATAATTTGCGAGCACTCACTTTGCTGACAAATCACGCTAACTGGTTTTTCGTACAACATCTTACTGCAAAAGATCGGCCACTACAAGCACACCCTCTAAAAGTAACCAGGGGTGGAGCAAAGGGGGTCGGCTACTCCCAAGCCGTCTCGCTCTGCAAATCTCCAGATTAACCTTTGCAATAGGCCTACGGACATTTTTTGTACTCTCCCGAGAACAACCGAAACAGTTTACCGGAAGATAACTACGAGGAGATTTGGTTAGACCTACCTAGCACAAAGAAGATTGACCAATCAATCTAGCCGGAGAAATCACTTGAAAGTAGTCTGACCGAGCACCTTAAGCGGATTGGCCATCAAGCGTGTTTAAATATGTTTCAAAATGTTGAAAATGGACACTTTTTTTCACATCTCAACACTATTAAAAAGGCAATTTTTTCCAAAGGGGCGGGAAAACCTCTTCATTTAGAGACCTCTTCCCCGTGCTGAGAAAGATGAAACCTTCCGAACTTTTACTGATACTTCTATGATACGTTACCCTTCAGTTGGTAACCATGGAACAAATAACGATTCCTGACATCTCCAGTACAACATTTACCTTTACATCGGTCATTAGGAGTTCTCAGTTTGCGTTTAGACGACGAAACTTTCCGGCGCCTGTCACTCTCTTCCGTAGACGCCTATCCATGTATGTCGGGGAATTTACCGTATGCCCCTCCCCTAACTCAATATTCCTGTACCCCCCCCCCATTGCATCTCCAGCAAAAAAAAACAAAAAAAAAAAAACCGGTAAACCGTTAAATTCTAGTTTGAAATTGAGAGGCTATATATAGTACAAAGCAAGTTTAAATGCCCAAGACCCACTTTCCCGCTTGAACGCATTAATACTGAAAAGAAAAACAGTCTTCAAGGAAAATATATGTTATAATCTGACAAAAAATAGGTACATACTTGGACTGAAGTGGTACAGCCCTCCCCTGTAACTTAAGTTTTGTCCCATGGATAAAGAGATGCGGGACACTCCCAATTTCCCCCATTCCCTTTAAAAACGTAGCAGTTGCATTATTCTGAAGTCCGCGATCTACAGAAGAAGCAGAACAATACTGTATATTTGTTTCATACGATACGAATCTCTGGGAACATGGAGCCGTTTGATGTGACATAACGGTATTATATCTTTACATATTAAGTATAAAATGTTGAGCTTTATTCACTCAATCTAAAATGGTATATCGCACAATAATTCGCGAAGTCATCTTTGTAGTACTTTAATTACAGTCTTTGTTTTTCTTTGTTTTCCGGAAAGCTACAGGACTACTTACCAATATGTAATAGCAATCTTACTGTTATGTTCGGGGTGATGTGATATATAATATCGAACCTTCCGTATATAAGCCGTACGCTGTTTACGAAAATAGGAAGCGTTCAATGCCACATAATCATTTCTATAATTTCAAAGGTAAACAAACCACGAAGTATGAGATGTAAAGCGAGAAAGTCACAAATTTTAGACAAACGACTATTGTGATTCCAGTGAATAAATTTCAACCTTTTATATCTCACCAATGAAAAGAGATATAACAATAAAAGTTGAATGAATAAAATTATTTTGGCAATAGAGTATACGTTTTTGAAATTCCAAATTCCAGACTTTAGTTACCTTTTAAAAATTAGTGACAAATTTTATGTGTGTACCCCTTTTCCTCTCCTCTTAAATTTCGCCTCATTCTTCGTGAACGTAACCACCGTTGGATTAAAGTAGGGGTAATGGATGGTTTTAATGGCCTAGTCCTCTCATCCCAAACAGTTTTACGTCTCCTAGCCTACTTACTTAAGCCCCTCCCACAACTGTCTAAAATTCATCTTCATCCAGACACAATCCTATTTATTGCTTCAGGATGCGTACACAAGACCCTCAATGTGTAATCAAAACACTCCGAGTACAGTACGGGCTGTGAAATATACAGCTTTGGCACTTCGCATTGTTTGAACTAGCTGTTAATCAAAGAGCTGAGCCAATTGATAATTTCTATGGACTACTACAAAACTTGTAGTTTGGGGTGAGAGTGTTAGCCTTTTAAGTCTACAAAGTCTGTCTCCAAAAGTACAATAAACACCCTTGATGTGTAAGCAAAACTATTTTCTGAGTGATGATCCAAAAATAGTTTCCCTGGATAAAAAAAAAAATAAATTCAACCCAATATGATATCTAACTTCGATCAAAACAAATGCGGTCATTTTAGAAATGTAGTTTGTGAAAGACTCGAAAATCAACAACCAATTCTTTGAAGAATTCCCTCATTGTCTGTTAAGTAAAAGTGTGATTCAAATCTGGAAGGATTCCAAATCAGAGTGTGTCTCTGTGTAAACGGAAATCACTCGTCTAGCGTTACTTTTATAAATCCTAAAATTACAAACTGGTCAAAAGCCAACAGTTTGCTGGCAATATCTAAATTTTTAATAGGCCTACGTGATTTAATATTCGTTCATTCTTTTGTGTCAAAACGTTAGAAATTATTCAACCAGTTGGTTGTAAATGAAAAATTTATTTCGAAGACAAAATATGAAATGTCTGTTGATGTTAGTACCTTGTCTGTTTTGTCATATGGAACAAGGCACCCGTGAACCCATTGTTCTTTTCTATACTGAGGTTGGGAGTTGTTGTCCTGGCCGGGCCATACCATAGTTAATATATACTTCGCTGGTTTGGAAACTTTACGTACATCATATATGCACACCGAAGAAGCCGAGGAGCTATGCTGAGACATTCATAAAAGTGCATCACGTGACGTTGATGGTGCATAGCGATCGATCGAGTAGCGATATGGCTTCATGAAGTGATGTGTGTTGTTCATTCTTGGTAATGACATTGAAGTTGACTCAAGAGAACCCCTCTCCTTTGCAGGGATGGTGTTGGATTTGTCTGACAGTGGGGCTAACCTCCATGATGGGGGAGGGGACAATAACCTGATGCCCCTACCAAGGCAATGAGTTGCCAAAAAGATGAGGAAGGAAAATTTTCTGGCTTGTTTTATGAAAAAATTGAAGATTTGAATTTTATTGAAGAAATGCTGGAAAATTTGGATTTTTATAAAAGTAACTCTGAAAAATTTGGGTTCTTTATCAAGGATTTTGCCCTGTAGTATGAGCAAAATTATGCATATTGTTGGGGCAACTGAGCTTTTTTAATTACATGTTATCCTACGGATTAAGGCTCCCCGAAGAAACCCCGACAGGGGTGGGTCCTTATATGCTACCTTTTGAGATAGAATTTGTGGCAAAATATTTTATGCATTTCTAGGTACTAAAATATTGCACCAGTACAGGGGTCAATGGCCCCCATTGGTTATGCCACTACCCACTTCTTTTCATTTGCATTGTCAGTTATTGAATTTGGGCTAGCCCATGGGTCCAAACTACCCCCCCCCCCTTGCCCAAAAAAAAAATAAAATGAAAAAAATAATAAGAAGGCAATCGGGGAAAAAACACATTCCAACCAGGAACTTCCAGTTCTAGCTAGAGACCATGATGAAAGTATCCCTCCCCTTCGGTGTATGAGAAGCATAGAACAGGTAGGTTCAAGATAAACAGGGCAGGGAATATGGATTCTGGTTTTTTTTTTGGTAAGTGGGTCATGCATCATATATGCCATTAACTGATAAAGGTTCCTTCCCCCACCTGAGCTCCTCACAAATCCTGAATTTGCTGCTGAAGTGGACAGTAGCAAATAACTTTTCCAAAGCAGGCTATAACAGTAACTTTGAAAATATGAAAAGATGGGCTGTCTTTTATGAACAGAAATTTTATACTCAAGCAGTGACTGTGTTTGTTTATTTCAGGTTCAAGCAAGATGGTGTATTTGCTTGCCAAGTGTGTAAGAAGGAGTATAAAAGAAAACACAGCTTAACCCAACACATCAAAAAATCTAATGATGCAAATGAAGGGATTGAAGGAGGTGAAACCCATTTTTTGTCTGAAGAAACACTCTGTGAACTCTTGAACAACATCAAATCCAACATTTGTGAAAGTGGTTGCTTCTCAAAAGAAATTAAGCTTGAACTGGCAAGGTTTACTCAACTACAAACCAACCCTGATTTGCTGCAGAAACTGACAGAAATCTACTGGACATACTCAAAAACATCTGACAAAGAAAAATTTTATTCCATTTTTAACTTTAAAATTGTTTCAAATGCTGAGAAATATCTTTCAAGACTTGGAAGACGAAGAGGAACTTTGCTTATTTGTAAGTTAGCTGACTGCATTTTGGCTCGGGAAAATAAGAAGGCAGATACTCAGTCTGCTCCTCTTGCCACTGCTCAACTTTCACAGAGTGAGAGGGATGTTTCCTTACAAAGTCTGACACCATTGCTGGGTAATACAGGGTTGGTCTAGCCTAACGTTAGGCTGGATACAAAATGAAACTTGTTTGACTCTGCTTTTTAACTGTTACCACTTTTCTGTCTAATGGTAAAGTGGCAAATACAGGCGAATTACAGTTTTCTTACAGTACGTAGGCTTCTTAAAGTTAAAATTTTTTACAAAGCTGGACGGTGGGACCTACAGTGGGATGCTTCGAAAGTTCGCTCATTAGGTACCAATGTTGTCACCAACTGTTATTGTTAACAAGTTCAGTTTGCTAAGCCTATCTCAATCTCGCTAAGTGCTGGTACCGTAACTCTCACTTCAAACAGCGTTCAGTGTTGGGATGTGTTAAGAAAAGTAACTTGACCAATTCCTTATGTATATATTTTACAATAAAGCACGCCTTATTTTAAGTCATTACCGTTTGATCAAGGTTCACATGAGACTCCCGACGAACTAAACTTTCGTTGTTAGCATTCTACAGTACGTAGTGAGCTCCACACACATGCACCAGCCTAGCTTCTTGTGCACTATCGGCGTCACGTGACTGCAAAAAATCGAAATCTCAACATGGGCAGTACAGTTCGCCGTGTTTCCAAACCGGGGATAGTATAATAACTATACTATGGCCATACCATTGTGCTTGGTGCTCAGAATAAGCAATGGAATAAGGGAAAGAAGCCAGTGAGCTACAACTGGAAAAAGGTCGTGGCCGGCTAGACTTGAACCAATTTCTTAGAGAGTATATCTACAAATAACTCTTTTATACAACCCTGTGGCATAAGCTCACAATACTTTAGAAAGGGTTCAATGTTAGAAAAAAATGTAGGCCTAGGCCTAATACAATGAAGATTCCCTAACAAACATACAATGCCAGCGACTGGAAAATGAACCTAGAAAATTCAAGAAGTGTTTTCGTGACAAGGCATTTTTACTGTAGACTAGTTCATTATTGAACGAGAATTTCTCACCTGACTCTTGCAAATGTATGCTAAAAGATAAATTTATTGCATTTGATGAACATATTTGAAAATGGTGAAAATAAGTAGTTTCCACACAGCGTTGAGACCGAAGTTTCACGAATAAAAATGTCCTATCAATCTCTTACCACGTGATAACGATCAAAGTACAAAGCCTTGCAAAGTATACACTATAAAAACCAAACATTGAAACCTAGTCACTCTCTAATAGAGTGAAATGTGTCAATTTACTATATTAGAGTGTCAATTCACTCCAAGAAGGGTGACATTCACCCCAAGAAAACTGAAATTCATTCCAATACGAGTGAAAATTTTCTCTTGAATGAGTGCCTCCAGGGAGCACTCTTTTTTTAAGAGTGGTCCCTGCAGGCTCTCTATCAAGAGTGAAACTCTTTTGGAGTGAATTTCACTCTTCTCGAATTGAGTTTCCGGTCTATTAGAGTGAACCTTATAATTTTCACTCTGGTAACGAGTGAAATTTCACACTTTTAATTTTTAGACTGTATGAAGATTTCATGTTTTGTAGGTACGAGCCAATTTCAGAATAATAACCAAAGTGCACTCAAGTTTGTCTCTCTAGCAATCTAAAATCGTGTCTGTGTTCGGCTGTTTATCTAGATAAATTTAATAAAACATCCTCCGATTTTTTTCCTACCTACCTAAAGCCCCCATTACACTGGAGGAAGATCACGCTACGCTCTCGGATTTTCGGAAAAATCAACAAAACGTTGCAACAACTTCTTGTTCTCCGAGGAAATCCAAGAAAATTTGCAAATTGCCCCTTCACGCCACGTTCTTGCCAAGCACTTTCTACGTTGCTGTTGCATTCATGGACTTCCCCTGGCGTTTTCGGGGTTACGTAACTTTGAACGTAACTTTGTCGTTGTTTGAACTTCATTGACGTTGCTGGAATTTTTAATGAACTTTCACAGCGCAGGAAGGAAGTCTTCTGTATCGAAGGATGAACTTAGCTCCGTCGAGAGGTAGGACGTACTACCAACTGACAACGCGTACTAGGAGCGCAGGAAACTTTGGCGAAGTGGCCGTTGGGTTGTTGCTACGTTCTAACCGTTAAAACTAAGTGTCCACTCGGGCTATGTCACGTTCATGGCGTTGATAGTAGGTCTTTACTGTGTCTTGTTTGGGCAACGTCAATGCTACGTGGGTTTTGAACGTGTTCAAAGTCCACGTAGCAGAAAATTAGCCTCTGGAGACCAAGGAGATCACATCGCGTTCATGAAAGTTCTCATCACGCCCTTGGAGATTTATAGGAGTTTCTGCTGCGTTTCAGCGTTTTTTGATTGACGCAGCGGCAAATCCATTGACGTAGCCTCAGTGTGGTGGGGGTATAAGTCCTCTGATAATATTAGCCATTCATTTTTGGAATTGAAATACAGCAATTTGCAGAAGGGTTAACTTAAGGGTATTTTAAAGGCAGCTTTATCAAACTACAAGGAACACTTCGTGTTGGTGATTGAACGAAAACTATGTGCATGCGATGTGTTCATGGATGTCACGAAGAAAGCGAACTACCGACTTTAATTTACCTCCGACAGAAATCCACTTCCGCACTTTGGCAAATTAGAAATTGTTATATTAAAATTAGAAAAATTTGAACCTAATTTTCTTCTGACAATAATCCACCCTCCTGACAAGACTTTTTAAGATAGTACACTGAGCGAAGCATCACCTTATGTATGGCTGTTGTTTAGTCTCTGATACCTATTAGAATCCAGGAAATGGGAAATGGGGGTGGTAGGCAAGCATCCAAATTTTACCATATTTTTAAGTGTGATTACCACTCTACTAGGGATGAAATTTGCAGCGCCCGGAGCGCGCTGAAATTTTCACCCTTTCCAAATATTTGAAAATATGGAGCTTGTATTGCAGAAAAGTTTGGGATGCTGGGTTTCCTGCAAGGAAATTTGAACAGTTGGGGGCTTACTGAAGAGTTTGCATTTTCTATCGGCAAATCTGAAGTCGAGCGGCGATCAAAGATCGTTGTTGCTACATAATGTTATCCAACGCTACCTAATGAGGCTTTCCGACGTAAGTTTTTGAGCTTATATTGGAGAAAGTATGGAAATTTATGAAGAGAGCACTATATATAGTTAACGGTGTCACTTGGTGATCTGGTGTTACAAGTGTAGCAAATTTCCGATTTTGTCACTTCCAGAGTTCGGAAAAGTTCACCAAAGTGAAGGTATGAGCGTGCACTTCTGCTAAGGAATTGCTTCTTGCGGCGCGCGAAGAGCGTGGAAAGTTTTGCTTTCTTGAATCAAATAATGACGAATATGGAGCTTTTATTAGAGAAAATTGATTGCGAATTTCGTTATTTCATGAGTTGTCAAAACCACAAAGTAGACTGGTCTCACAACTGACAAATTGGACCTTTAACAGGAACGCCATCTTGTTTTTTAAGAGCAACTCCCCCTTCCTTTTGTCCTAGATTCCCAGGGCCCTTCCTGTTCCCCGACACGTGTTACCGGTGAACGTGACAAGTTACCTCGCCCTAGTTCCACGTGTACGCTGTATCCCATATTTTCAAGGTGTGGCCAATTTCACCCTATACAGCCTCCTCATTGGTCTTTTTTTTAAATTAGCACATTCCTTAATATTTATTTAATTTGGTGCGTCACAACTTTTAACCAATCAGGGGACTGCATGTGTTCCGATCTCCATGAAAGCTCCGAGCTTGCAAGTTTTGGTCACACTCACACACTGGTGCAGCAGACCTCACACGACGACTACCTGAGTCAATCTGTATATAGTTAAATTTTATAAAAATTTTTTGCCGGCTGTTAATCGAACGGAATAAAGCCTTCAATCATCTTGAATCAGAACTAAATCTTCTTCCCATCTATTTATTCACATCTCAACTCGTATTGCCTACACACTCTGCAACATCCCCGTACAAGCCTTCGTATCAACGATTGCCGCATTATCCGACAGTAGTCGTAGCCCCACGTACTGATTTAGACATACATGCGATGCCACAAACAGCGTTACCAACGGCCGTTGGCGGAAAACCCTAGATTTAGCATTCGTCATTGCGCAATTTCTAAACAAAACAGGAATTTACCAAATGATACAGAAGATAGATACATTATAATTTACGTTTTTCATTTTATTAAAGAATATGACACAAAAATACGGTAATCAAATAGTGTAACAACTATCACTGTATTTTTAAAAGTTATTAGGCCAAGGCTACAATTAGCCTGGCTATCTAGGCCTATACAATTTTTACCATCCCGGTGGGGGAGGGGGTATACCCCATCCCTCCCCCCTGGATCCGCCACTGATGTCAAGGTGATTAAAAGGGTTGGCTTTGGTTATTTGCTGTACGGACTATCCATCGAAATTGGAAAAATTTTCAACTTTTAACAATCTGAAGTTTATATTGGAAAAAAAATTTAATTTTATGACAGATTTTGGCTTTCTTTTCAAGAATCTTACCTTCTTATAGGAAAATCAGGTAGGGGTGATTTGTAATTTTGTTGGGGTTACCGAATATCATCACTCAGATTAAAGCCCTCGGACCATATTGGAAAATTTTCCCGCGGAACTGAGAGTTTGGCTTCCCATGTATTTGAAGTTTTATATTTAATATATTGACATAGGCGCACGGGAGCATTTCAGTTAGGGAGGGGCAGAATTATGTTTTGTCCGAAAATGAAATGCCTGAAAGTCTTTTTAAGTGGAGAGCACAGGAATTGTGAAAAATCTAGAACCAAAGACGGCAGAAAATTGAATTTTCCGCCACGGGCTCATAACTAGAAACAAGGCAGTCGTTATTTTGAGCTTTCTTTCGCAATAAAATTTTCACTTCATAATACTGTCCCAAAACGAAGAATAATTTACACGGATGCATTGTTCTATTAAGTTATCTGTTCAACCAAGACACGATATAAGCGAAAGGTACCATCAGTTGGCCCGAAACGTACAGAAAATTGTGTTAAAGTCTAACCCCTAAAACAACCGGAAATTGCATTTCCCAGACTTGTAACTAAAAATGAACCAGTCGTTATTTTGAGCTTTTCTTTGAAATGAAAGTTTCTCTTCTACAGAAAAAAACCCCAACTTGCTAAGTGATCAGAGAATTACCAGGAAATAGGTACTGCTACAATTAGATGTAATTGTCTTGTCTCTTTTCGGGGGAACTATGCAACGGAATTGAAAACATACTGTAGTTTCTGACTCTACTAAGAATCTAATTCGTTGTATTCAATTACAACGTCCACTAAATAGATGAAATTTTCTACGTGACACTGTCTATGGGTATTTTCATGAAATATTATTATTTTAGGCTTCCCGACGAAACCGGCGACCTTCCCCGACGGGGGGCAGTGTTCCCCGACGGGGGGCATGGCCTCAGGACCCCTCCCCCTCGCTGGTGCCACCATTGTTGTAACGTTAATTTCGAGTAACCATTTATTTATCAAAAGGTGCGACAAAAATATACAACGTTGTCGATACTCAGAAATCTATCATTAGACCACTATTAAATGCCGTCTCTTTTCAGTCAGTAAATTTGGGATTTAACATCTTACATTGATGGGAAATTTTTAATTTACTCGTCATATTTTCAAACTTTTAAAAACTTTCTTTACTCCTCCTCATCTTTTCATCCTTTCAAGCAATTGATAACAGTTACCATCGGTGAATGGTCTCAGTTTTAACCAGTGAATCCTACTTAACAGCGTTACCTAGTTTGCATTTTCACTTTGACTTTTTCTAGCAATATTGTTGCTCAATCATTTCAGTCTGTTTGCAACTTACTATATTCAATATTCAAATTCATTCCTGTCCTGTACACTGATGGCGTGTACTATCACCCGAGTACAGCGAATTGTTCCTTGCTTCAAGTGGAACAAGTATTGTGTTAAACATGTCGGGGTACGGAAGAAAATATTGTCCATACCGTCATCATGGAACTAATATCAGCAATTCGACCTATGTTGTAATCTTATGACTCCCTAATTACTATCATTTCATGAAAAAGCACTTACGTAACACTTCAAAACCGCCGTAAATCCTTTATATGCAAAGATTACGGTTCTTACTTTTTTAGTCGTTTCACATATTGATACTGATGTTCGACACCTAGTCCGGTCATTGTTGCATTAACTCTACACAATGAAGTACCTACTCTTACTTCAGCTTTTTGGTACTTTCCTTTCATTTCATCTTGTACACAAAGTACACAGCTCAGCAAAAGGTAAGTTTAAAACTTGTTTCTTCCTATTTTTCAAAGCAGAAATATTAATCCCAAATAGCATCAAAGGAATCAATTAGTCTTGAAATTCAAAAGATTTTAAACCACAAAAAGAGAAAGTTGTTTGAAAATTTGTATCTCCTTATGTTTCGATACATCAAACAGAAAGTCACCGTGTAGACCATCAGCCCAGTGCATTGGGGGTAGATGGACGAGGTACCAATAACGAATTATATCAACATAAAGCGAGTTACCTGAGGTTTTCAGATACTGTATGGTAGTCTGCCGTGCACCATCCGTTGCTAGTAGGTCTGGCGGTCATGGCTTAGTAGGCATCATTATTTTTGATAATAAAACTGCACCTTATCAATGCGTGTAAGGTGAGAAGAATAAACTTTCCTATTGGATGGTACCATAAATGGTGGGCATGCGTAGTGAATTAAACTACACTTGGGGGCAAAAAGAGTACGTTTTAGCTAATTTTTCCTGAAATTTAAATTACATTCATTTACTAATTTCTTCATATTTTTTTAAATTTAAAGATAATGCAGTGGAACTTTCCTGAAAATGTTTCCTATATGTAGGTACTATTGTGTCAAAATAATAAGGTTATTGCTTTTAAAAGACGAAAGTTACAGGCTTTCAAAGTTAACGAGTTCAAATTTAAGAAAATTTAGTTTTGAACTAAAATAGAAGATCGCTCTATTCTGATTTTGCATCAGTTCAAACATTACAACTGAGAAGACAGAAATACAACCGCTATTGTACACTTCGGATCCTAAACATAACATTCAAGCTTGTGATTTCAATATACATGCTTGTGTTGATTTCCGGACATCTTGTTTTGAATCCAAGATGGCCACCAGTGGTCAATGCACTTTTTCCTTTTTCCCCATAATTTCAACATTTAATGTTCGTTTTCGATGAGAAAAGCTGTAATTTTGCTGTCAAATGGCACTAGGAGATACAACCCGAGGACAAGGCCGCTCTTTTTATACACGCAGTTCGTAAACCAAGATGGCGGCGAGAGTTGAATGCACTATTGTCTCCTTATTTCTATCTTTGATTCAGAATTTTCAATCAAGAAAGGAGTGATCACTCGTATACGTATAGTCCGAGATGCACTTTCCAGCAGTTCTATACTTGGTTTAGTTCATTTTCCATCTATGGTATTGACCGGTCAATTGACTTAGGTAATCCATCCCCACATTGCCCCCTTTTCCTCAGCAGTTACCCCCTAGAGGCATTACTAGCTAAACCAAATACGTTACTTACTTTGATGGCTTAGTAGTTTATGTGCTAGAGATGAATATACCGGATGGACACCTACCGGAGAACTTTGGAAGTTACTAAAAAAGGAGAATTCCATAATTACTTTCTTTCTTACGGTTCCTCAAAGTATTATTTCTACAATAAACAGAGGTCCGCATAGAGGAATATGCGCTACTTAACACAATCCAGAAAGTCCACAAAAAGAATGATAGTCTGATGGTAACAGCTGGATTGATTTAAAATCACCTAAATATGCTATGGATGGATAGAGATATGTTCCAGGCAATCACGTGAGCTCATTTAATGTCATTTGACGCTAGGAATGTTTGGTAAGCCATTTCGGTGCTATTATAACTGTATTGCATACTTACTTTTTTTTAAATTTTGACTTTGGATGCAAATTTGATTTGAACTATATAACCTTACATACTTAAATGTTACCTACTGACCTAGAAAATAAAGATTTGGTGGTGTAAGGCGTATGTATACTCATTATTTTCAGGAAAACTTCCTCACCAGGAGAGTCGTAAAACTACTTTTCGAATCCAGTTTACAGTATGCTGTCGTAACATTTTCTGTTTTGTGACATTTGAAGCCAACTTTAAAATGTTCATATTACTCCGTTTACAGCTGACTTATTTATTCCTTGAAGTTCGGATTCCATCTTCTAACTCATAGATCGATTTCTACATTTAATCTCACATATTTTCAAATAAACATTTTAGTTATTGAAGGTAATGATTAACTTTGGGGCTTGAATTTAACTTTTGTTCACTTCATTGTTTATGTGTTAAATACTTCATCAAAATAAGAATGTTCACAATTTGACATTAAAAGTTATTATTAAGTTATTGTATAAGTCCAAGTTATTAGAGAGTTCGGAAAGGCACTGGGAAATACAACTTATGCATTGAATTTATGACCCTCTCTTGAACAATTAATTTCAAATTTACTTAGCTGAAAAGTGAATATTGTGATCTGATCACTAATCCTAACATTTCCTAAATGCAACAAATTCGAGTTTATACCTGAATTATTTACTTATGAAAATTAAAATAGTAATCTGAAGGCTTCTTATTTTAACTTAAGATTTCTTCTTTTGTTGAGGTTGTAACACTTGCAGTCTCTTGTATATCTTGTGTAACTTTGTCTCTTGTGTAACTTTGGACGTGAAGTGGCATAATCAGTATCGACAAAAAGTCAAGCTTTCAAATTTGTTTGTCATACTCCGGCTTTGAAAGTCAATATTTTGGACTTGAACATCATGTATCAGGCGCGGATCCAAGAGGGCCTTTTACGGCCTCATTCCCCTCCCTTTTCGCCACATGAACAATAAAAAATACTGCAAATTAGCAGTGCAACTTCTTCTCATCCCTGCTTTCTCTTAGGTCAGCCCCCCCCCCCCCCCCCCGCCCGTGATATGTCTAGATCCGCGCCTGTGTAAGTAACTTACAACTTATAAGAATGCTTCAAAATGACATGACAAACCATCACTTTGGTGTCGTAAAACTTTGCAGGTGAGATTTCTTCGAAGGATAAGGTTCAAACAGGTAATCAGGAAGTACAGTTTTGACATTGATATTCACATTTTGAACTTAATATTCAACTAATAAAGATAAAAATATGGTATTCATGAAACTGAAAGGTAAATGTAAGGTATAACAAATATTAAACATGATGTTTAAAGCAAAACATAGCTTTCCAAGTGATTCTAAATGGCGTGAGAGTCGTATCTGTTAGTCAAACAAATGACTTCAATGTTAATTGAGGAAGTTGAATTCTTTTTATGTGCAAATTGTAGAACACAAATGAAAACGAATCTGCTACACTGTAAAAAATTGCTGTAATTTTTACTGTACGTAAAAATGCGTATATCTTTCCCCTGTACACGTATCCTATAGGTACACGTATACATTTTGGCGCGAAGAATATTTAGGGTTCATGAATATTCAGTTTCTTTTTAGGTGAAATAGTTAATTATCGAGTGTTTAAATGTTAACGTAATTCTTTCGAACAATGTTTCACTGAAATTTGATTGTAAAATGCACAAGCTTTCATTAATGATGCCTACTAAACCATGGCCGCATGTTTGAAAAAATGGCCGCCAGACCTACTAGCAACGGATGGTGCACGGCAGACTATCATAGTTGAAGATCTCAGATAACTCGCTCCATGTTGATATACTGCGTTATTGGTACCTGCACTGGGCTGCCGGTCTCGTGCTATTCGCTTCTGTAAAGGAAACCAATAAACGTGCTTTATTACATCAACACTCTTTAGTTACTCTCAATCTGAACGGACAAGGCCGAAAAGGGAAAGAATCTTAAATGATTTCACAATTAATCATTTTATTATTATAGCTATGGAACAAAAAAATAAATGTACAGTTTGTGGCAATTAAAACCCACATTAAAAAAATCATAAATACTTTTTGTCAATCCCGCAAACGGATAACACGGGAATACGAGTCTCATACTAAACAGTTACCTCAGACGTTTTCCAAATACATCAAATATGCTTATTAAATTCATTATAAAACTTAAACCTCTATTAAAACAAAGTTAAAAGTGGTATCTGACAGTGTCTGTTTTCTTGTGTCTGAATAAAATGTTTTAAGTACACTGTAAAAATTACGGTAGATTTGCAGAACAACAAAATAAAGAGATAAATAAGGATAAGAGAAAAGTTCTGGAAACTTATTACCAAAACGTTTCTGTAATCTTAATGTTTCTCTTTATTTTTTGTTCTGTAAATTTACAGGGAATTTGTACCATTTTTTACAGTGTAGGTATACACCAATAAGAATATCCATTCGGTATTTTCATCTTAGCATTTTTCAAAAATTTCACATATTCAGAATTTAACCGTTATAAAAGTCGAACAAATTCAATAATAAATGTTTGACATCAATTCTCGAACTATCGCCTTTTTTTTCTTTTCTGCGGCGATTAAATTCCCCATAGTACATAGAGTATGTAGAGTTCCCTATAATGATAAATGACTGTAATGTAGCTTTAATTGGGGGCATATTCAGTAGGTAATGCACTGGAATCTCCTCCCCTTGACACCCAACTTAGATACCACTTCAATAAAACAATTCCATATAACACTGTCGGCCCGAGAGCCTTTATATTCTTGAGTGTCCTTATGTGTGATGGTTGAATGCACAACTTATGAGAAATTTCACATTTCATACAAGACGTTACGATTGTTACAGAAGTAATCTACCTAAAATTCAATGCAAAAATTCGTTTCATACGAGATTAGAATTTTACTACATCATTCTACGCTATAAAGAAGACGTTCACCCAAATAGTCTGGTTTTTAAAATGAAATCCAGAGAAATACTTTTATTGGCTTCATTGGCTTACATCGCGGTCCATAATGGGTCATCTGAGTGTTTTTTAACAATATTCTGCGTCGTTTTTGTAAATATATTAAAAGATATATACTGCTTGCTTTGAATGCAGGTGTACTCAAAACAAGAAGGAAGAAAAAAGCAAAACGTTGACATTTTCAAAACACGCCACGCACAAAGTTAAAAGCTTAAAGTCAATTATTGCGACTCCGTGATAAAATCGGCTCTTTCTTTCCAGAACGTGTTTTCAAAGTTTAATAATATTTTGAACGCAACTATGGAGCTAAACCTTCGACAGGTAATAACTCCATAATGCAACCGTCACACCTTCATATTGCCGTATGAATGAAGCATTACCTCCAGTCCTCCATGGTCCAAAGAGTTGTTCTAGCTACTTTTTGTAAAGTCCTTCTGACTGGCAAAGAGCGGCCGTTTGCCGAAACCAAAATATGAAACGGATTCCCAAGGAAGGTACGCCCACTGAAGGAGAAGGACGACACGATGAAGGCATTTAGCCTTTGGAACGGCCTAAACCTGTTCGAAAAATCTAAGATAATACTTCCCATTAGAGTAATTAAGAAAGTAAAAGTAAGTGGAGGTAAAGATATAACGTGTTTTCAGAAATTAATGCCATGATCAAGTAAAGGACAAAGTGAATAATGTTTACATCTTTACTGGATCAAACAAAACCAGGTAGGTCGGGAGTTCGTTCCATGGCCGGGTCATAGGCCTACCAACCGAAGACTTTCAAAACGGAACCTACTGCCATTGTGCTTGGTGATCAGCATAAGCAATGGAGTAGGGGAAACAAGCCAGTGAGCCACAACTGGAACGAGGCCGTGGCCGGCTCGACTTAAACCAATTCGGTTAGAAACTGAACCGTAAAACGCCATACAACATAACCTAACTCAACCCACTATATTAAAAGTGGTCCTCAAGTAAAAAAAAAATAAAAATATATATTAAACGGCAAAAAATGAATTTTCAAAGTCCAACTCCCATCTTCTTACAGTTCGGAAGCAGATCTAACGTTTGTGACCCTTATTGCGCAGTCTTTACAGCCTCGGCACTCGGGGTGAAATGCATTCTGGGAGACCGTACTCCAGCTAGCTTACGCAGAGCGAAAACGAACACCCGTTAAAAATGTCAATTATTCTTATTCAATGTCTTACGAAATTATTTTTTGGCAATTGAAGAAAAATAGAAAGTTAAATATTCAAAAGAAACTCGTTTTAGTATAGATAGAGTTTGTCAGGGGTAAACTTTGGCTACAGTCTTCCTCATAAGTTTTCCGAGAAAAACGAAGGGGCGAGAGCTCACCTGCGAAGTTTAAAACTGCACATTTTCCTCCTTCAAGGTTAGAAAATGTTGAAATATCATTGGAAAGGGAGAGAACAAATCATTTTTCCAAAATATAGTGGTACCTTCATTGTTATTCTTTTGTCTTCATTAAAAATGCTATTAAAAAAAACTATGTGTCTTTGTTCTTCTTATCTATTCATTATATGTACATACTTTCGCATCACTCACGTATGTGCACGCCCGACGCATGGCATTGTGTTGGATCTTGTATCTCAGTGCTGCAATGTACTAGGTACCATCATGAATTGCGTTTCATGATGGCTGACTTATTAACAGGTGTACTGAAAACAGATTCGTAGCATAAACAAAGCAAGATTGACGGTCTTCAGGAAAATTGGAATAACTTGTCAACGAAACTAAATGGAAAAGTATATTTCGTGATCCAATGTGATCATTTGGTAATTGTTGGGCACAGCGGAGGCGCCAGGATGTCAAATTTTGGGGGACAAACTGGGGGCAAAGGAAAATGCTAGGGGGTATATTTTCGCGCGCAGTACAACACAGAGCACGAAGCGCGAAGGTCTTTCGAGTGGGGTCCAGGGGACCACCTTAGGTCCCCTGGTGGGGTCCAGGGGTAAAGCCCCGGTGGGGACCAGGGGGAGAAGCCCCGGAAGCTCTGAGGCTTTAGCATGTCTCTGGGTGAAAATTAAGTCCCAGGAGAGGTATATTATTTGATTTTTCGGTTGATCTAACTCCAAGGTTAACTACTTTCTTTTCCTTTGGAGTGTCATTTCACATTTGCGAGGTGCCACCGAGTACCACTATAGTGGCTTAACCAGATTTTTCTTCATTTGGGTGGGGTGCTGTGGATGGGCAAAGTGTTGAAGTAGTGTAAAGCTGTAATGACACCATCTAAGCAGAACGCAATCATCAGTTGGCGTGCAGCCTGCAGAAATGATTGATGGATGGATGCGGGAGAATAACAAACACTAGAAAGATAAATAAAGCACGCTATGTACCACGCCGCGTACTACCAAGACTGGTCAACTTCGTATCATTAGTGATATGCGTACCACATGTAGATCGGAAACCCCTGACCTAACCCGGAAGGATGAAGGCCTACTTAAGGGCATGTAGGCAAACTTTTCGTCAGTATCAATTGCACGTTCACCCAGGCTCCAGTGCACTCCTCTCCGACCCCAACTGATTCTTGCGCCTTTTAGCCCAAAATTTGGCCTGAAATTGGTGATATGATAACTTGCGAAGTTAAAAGTTTCATAGTTTACTTGTTCGTCATTGAAAGTATACAGAAAAAACAGCCATTCTCTTTTCTAAGTGTACATTTCCAAAAGCGGATAAAATTCAAAATTGTGGGACGTCATCAGAGCTTAATATACTTTGATTACCCCTAGGTCAGCTTCCCAACTGCATAGGACATTCATGAGCTGAGACACAAAATGCTGAGGTTTATTGACTCAAATTAAAATGGTACATTGCGCAATAATTTGTCATGTCATTGTTGTACTACTAAATTCCAATCTTATATTTCTTTTCTTAAAGTTACTGCACCTTGTACCAACAGTGTGATAGAACTCTTATTGGGTGATGTAATTAATCAATCCCTCTCTGAGCAACATGCCATGCAAACAACACAGAAGGGGTTCAAGGTCATAAAAACATGTTTTATTTTAAAGGGGAAAAAAGCAGGTAATTTGAGTTGTACAACAAGAAAGTTACAAATTTTTGCGCAATGGACTAATTTGTTTTAAGGGAATATATTTCAACATTTTATATCTTAGCTCAAGAATATCCTATGAAGATGGTATCTGGAATGTTAGAATTTATTTTCATACCGTTTAGAGTATATTTTTGAAATTTTTCACTTCAGTTGCACTTCAAGTTTATTATCTTTCGGTGTAGATATTTAATAAATACCGTATACCCCGTATACCAATTTACCTTGGAGAAGGAAGGACGGAATTCATAATTAAAGGGAAGTAAATCCATTTGAATCTAAGTATTTAGCTAATTAGATTGGGTTTTACTACGCAGTCTCTAACCGATTGGTTTTACTCTGGCCGGCCAATTGCCTTTTTCCAAGCTACGGTTCACTGGCCTGTTTTCCCTTCCCCATTGCCTTCACTAAGCACCAAGCACAGTGGCAGTATACTTCCATGGTGGCAGTAGGTTCCATTCGTTAAATCTTTGGTGAAATCGGAACAGGAGTGGAACTCCAGACCTCCCGACTGCATATCGGATGCTCTAATCTATAGAAAATCGCAAACACAATAAAATAAACCTATTGATTGACAACCAACTTGCAAATTCTGAGACTGTTGAAAAAGTCAAGGCTATAGGCCAGCGTTTCACGTGTTACAAGGATTTTTGGACAGCAAAATGGTTTCAGGGATTTTTGGTTCACTTGTTCTTACTATCCCGAATAGGGGGAAACTTTTCCTCTTCTTGCAGCAAACTACCGAAAACATGCATGTTGTATACTTCGACACAGCCGAATTTTGTTTTGTTGCTTTTGTTTACAACTAAACATTAATAGTTATTCATACTTTTGTTCTTGTTTCTTACATTATTTACTCATCTATTATCACCCACGTACGTTTTTAGAAGTGTATTTTCCTCTTAGTAACGCAGTTACACATAGCAGAATTTAAAAAGAGCAGCCCCTTTCCCACCAACACCCCCCTCCCCAAAAACAACACCCCCCCCCCCCCAAAAAAAATAACACTCGAAAAGCCTAAAGAAATTTGTGAATGTCCCCATTTAATTAAGAGACAAGATCATGAACTTGATAAAGCTACACGTGCATCTTACCAGCCTGAAAGTTTATTCCCACCACTTCTCTTGTATGGATACCTTGAAAAGGAAATTTTCAACAACGTCGAAAACAATTGTTTAAAAATTTCTAGTCAAGTTTAATTTTTACATCATAAGGTTCCTACTCCTTCTATCAACAACTCGCCTACCCACGTGACTGTCAGGAGGTTTTAGAGCAATGTTCATCAAACAATGCAAGCGGTGTTCACTTCATCAAACCAGACGGGTATGACGAGGGGTTTGAAGTCTACTGCGACAACCAGATAGACGGTGGTGGGTGGACGGTGAGGCCATTTCGTTGTACTATTTTTGAAAAGATCACTCCGGTACCATATCTGAATAAGGCAATAAAAAAAAAACACCACTCGGGTGGTTCTCCCAAAAGGGACAAAATTGCGTATGCTTTTGGTGTAAATGGGGACATGAGCGCTTTTTTTCTGTGAGTTTCTCTGAGCGATTCTTCTTTCTCCAGGCAAGTGTGGATACACCTCTAAGTGGGATATCGCCAATTGTCAAATACAAAATTTGCCAAAAAATTGAAATTTCACCTTCAAGGATGTTCCCCCATTAAGTTTGAAGCATTTTGAAGTTTTCCCCATTTTCTATGTGATGAACCTATCATTAGGTAACACACCATGAGCTGATGTATGGGTGTGTATGTATGTGTGTAGAACCAGTATCGGGGACATGAGCGTTTTTTCCCTAGTCAAGTGTAGATACACCCCAAAGTGGGGGTATCCACATTAACATTGTTACAAACGTGTATCCCCGATTGACGCCCAAAACATGTATGAGTGTGTTCATTGCGATATTCTAAGGAATTATCGATGGCAAAGTTTACAGGTCTGTGGAAACAGAATCAAATGTGTATTCGGTGGGTTATTCTATATCTTTCGAAATTTTTTTGCAATTTTGAGTAGTCTTATTTTGTGTTCAACCTTGTTTTGTTTTTTTCAGACCACTAAGCCTATACAATGTAATACATACGTTTTTCCTAGTTTGGGGCAATTTTGGTTTTTCTCTTAAACTGAAGAAACTCCCGCAATCTCATTTTTTAATCACGAGTCTTATGATATACTATTATTTGATTAAATTAATTTTGGTTCTCAACTTTCGGTTTTACACAGGTTTTTCAACGTCGGCATGAGGACAATTCTGTTGAATTCGAACGGACATTTTTAGAATATGAGAAAGGTTTCGGATTCCCAAGTGGTGAATTTTGGCTGGGCAACGAAAGATTATCTTTTTTGACAAATCAGAAACGATATCAACTACGTATCGACATGACAAATTCTGCTGGGTCGTCTTTCTACCTGACGTACGATTTATTTCGTATAAGTGATGAGTGGAGTAACTACAAGTTAGCGAGTGTAGGACAGTACGGTGGAAATGCAGGCAAGTGAAGAAATAGTTCAAGTATAAGCTTAGGACTTAAAATAGAACGTTTTCGTGCCGGTTTCTGATTCTTTCGTCGACTCAGAGAGATTCCAGTCTAATAAATTAGCCCTTGATTCAGTGGCACCAGCCTAGTTTATCAGATCCATATTCCTTACTCCATGCTGCTAGCTGGTTAGTATCCCCACTAAATTTACATTCACTGTAAACGCATGTAAATTCACTTGATCATCCCATGGAAACATTGCAAAATTATTTGCTAGAAAGCTTTCAGCTCCCTCTCTGAAGCGACATTACCTTAATAGATTCAATTACTGTTACATAATTTTAGATATTATCTGGTAGACTTTACAGGAACCAAATCTGAAATATGCATGCGGGTTTTCTAAAAAGATAAATCTTGGAGCTCATGCGTTTATACAATCGGAAATCTTCTAAAAATGATGCTTTTCTGTGAATCTGTTTCTAGATGAATTTATTACACAAGGTCCAGCAAGTACCACTAGTGCGCCCTCACTCCCTACCGATTGCTACGACGTTTACACATCTGGTTCTTCTGATGGAGTCTACACCATACAACCAACAGGCTGGACAGAAGCACCCTTTCAAGTCTATTGTAACATGTCACATGGGGGTGGATGGACGGTGAGTGTGATATCAGTTGGTTTTCTTATTCTGTTTCTTATTCAAGGGACAGGATGCTATCTTTCGAGAATTTGTGAATGTAGTAAATTTATTTTTTAATACCTAACTTACGGGTAGAGTATATACACACAGTCAACTCAAAGTGGGAGTGTTGAAGGCCTTGACTTCCGCCTTTTTGCTGAGTTGGTTAGTTAGTTAGATAGAGTTTTACGGCCCAGTTTCCAACCTATTGGTTAAAGTCGAGCCGGCGGCGGCCTTTTTCTCAGTTGTGGCTCTAAGGCTTGTTTTGCCTTTTTGCTGACTGCCGACGTTAGTTATATGGCAAAGATATTGCCTCCAACTTGTTTTGACCCAGCTACTTCTTAACAAGTGCATTTACCCTTCGGTTTTAAGAAGGAAGCACTTCAGATAAGCCAGATACTGCTGACCGGAACATTTTTTATTCCGAATGTGTTTGAAAAGAGTATATGGCGACAGACTTGTGGAAATCATGGCATACATTTACTTTACCCCTCGGTTTGAAAATTGTGTCGGCAGGTTTTTCAGAGACGAGTGGATGGATCAGTAAACTTTGATCGTAATTGGAATAAATACAAAACAGGATTTGGTTCAGCTGGACGCGACCAAAATGTTTGGCTTGGTAATGAAATACTTAACTTTATGACAAGTCAGAGAATGTATGAATTACGCATCGACGTGACCAAGCAAGATGGCGTTCAGTGGCACATGAACTATGACAGTTTTATTGTCAACAATGAAAACGACAATTATAGACTCGAACTGGGCACTTTTACGGGAAATGCAGGTTTGTCATAATCATCTATTCATAAGCGTAAAGCCACCAAAATATTTGTTTGGCGAATATTGGTAAGAATTCAATAAATACGGGCCTACGTCATTCATCACGACAGACAAGAAGCAGCTAATTTTACAACATTATTACCACAACACTATAATCACATACGCATGCACACACAAATTCATTTTAAACTTCGTTATTTTTCCCGTGAAATCTATACCAGGAAGCATATGATACATTTGTCTCGCCAACTTAAATTCGACTTCTTTTGTACCATTAGGAACAGGCACGGTCTAACAAGATCCACTCATAGCTTGTGAGGGGAAGGGTCTCTGACGTCGTTACTGGAAATACCCTACGCCCTACCTCTAGTAAACCGTATACCCTAGCTAGATACCGGATTGTGTGCTTTTTTGGCAACACTGAGATTATTCTTTGGCAAGCGTCTTATAATTTTAGCATTGATATTTCGATAGAAGTGCTCCGTCCGCGCCAGTTAAATGACTTACAATAGTAGAGCTATGGCAGCATAGTAGGTCTGGTCAAATTTGAACGCAGTCTGAACAGCCCGACATTTGTCCGGAATCTGATCAATTAATTTGACTAGATTTAATTCAGAGCTTTGGTCGGAATCGCTTCATTTATGACCGTCGACATTTTCTTCACCAGTTTTCTGTTCGGTGTTCATCACAGGTATAGTGTACATAGAATTCCAACTTTTCTACAATGAAAGCTGTTTGTTTTGAAATATTTTATATATACCAAATCCTGTTGTGACCTTAAACCCTTCTTTTAAGCCTCAGGTTACATTAAAAGAAGGGTTTAAGGTCATAACAGGATTTAATACGTCAGAGGGGTACTTATTCTAAGCATTTTGGTGAAATTTGCATTGAAATCTGATGTGCAGTTCTCAAGATATGAGCACGTAAAGTTTTCACATTTTCAACAAAAAGTGAACTTGAAGCAAGCACTTATGACATCATATCACCACATTAGTGCACAGTCTTTTGTTTTTCTTTACACTTTAGAGATGATTTTCTCCTCAACAAACCCATATTATTAAAATGTGATTGCCTAAGTGGCATGAGAACGTTAGAAACTTTGCATCCCCCACAGGGAGTTCCTATTCCAGTTAACTCCAAGGTCAACACAACAGTCTAATAAAACAAAGGGAAACAAAGCATTCCTTGTCAATGTGAGGAAGTGATATAAGCTCTGCTGCCCTCAAACTCACTTTGGAACACAAATCTACTAGGCAGCGGGCCGTACACGAAAAAGTGCTTTCGTTTTTAACTTTCGTGACGCACATCTGAGGGTCGGCATAAAAATTACCCACGAAGGTCAATTTTAACCTTTTGAACATCATATCAATTACCACAAGCGAACGAGTTGGCCTACGAAGAGAAATTTGAGGGTAAATTGTTGGCTTTTTTTGGCCAACATTCATTGTATATACTAGTTCCACGAATTTTCTGACACGTACAAAATCTCTACAATGCCGTGCATAGTGCACAGGGCAGTGGTCAGTGAAATTGATAGGGATAAACTTTTATGTCAATTAATTGACGGGAGGGGGGAAGCAGGGGAGTAGGACGACTTTCTCCTCATCTGAGGAAAAGTTGAATAAATCAGGAACAGGAACGAGAAAGGATAGCGAAGGGATAGCGAATACTGAAGGAAAATGAAATAGGACAAAACAAGAATAAGAATTTGGAACAGAAAAGAGGAAGAAAATAAACACACATGACATGAAAAAACAAGAAACAGAGAGTAGAGATGCGTTCAGTAAGGATACCAATAGATAATTCACATGATATTGTTCAGTCAAGTCTGGTTTGCAGTTGAGTTATGAGAGAGTAAATTACCGACGGCATGGTCAAGTGGTTAAAGCATCCGACTTCAGGCGCGGATTAAGGGGTGGGGGCTTACGGCCCCAGACCTCCCTCAAGTTTTCGCCACATCGACAATAAAACATATGGACAATTAGTAGTGCAACGCCCTCTCACCCCTTTTTTCCCTTAGGTCAACACCCCTCCCCCTTTTTTGAATGTGCGGGTGTGTGCCTGGACTAGGCTGCAGTTGGGAGGTCGACGGGAGTTCGAGTATTGGCCGGGTCATACTGAAGACTGTAAAAACACCTTTGTGCTTGGTGCTCAGTATAAAGCAATTGAGTAGGAAAAACAAGCCAGATAGTCACAAGTGGAAAAGCTAGTTGATCCGTGGCGGCTCGACATAAACCAATTGGTTAGAAACTGGCCATATGGGCCGTCACGTAAAACTCCGTCCATCTAACTAACTTGAGAGGATAGGCCTTAATGGACAGGCCTTACGGCAAAGCAGAACTTAATTCCCATTGAGATCTTTTGTCCAAATCAACCAAAAGGTTTCAACGGTTTCCAAATGGCAAAGGGTTTTCAAAAGGGTTTGGTTAAAAAAAAAGGGTAATTTTATAATTCCCTTTGAGTTTTGACCAATTTCATCATCTACCAAAGGGACTGCCCTAATGCAAAGGGTATTTACAAAAGGTATCACTTGAAACCCTTTGGGTTCGAAGGGTTAAACCCAAAAGGGTTCCAAATGGAATTTTCAGCTGGGCTGCCAAAAACGTTTGACTATACCTAAAGCTGTAAAGTATAATCTCTTCTAGTGAGCATGCCTGCATGATTTTGAACCAGCGTCGAAACTCCATGAAGCCTTGGACGTTCACTCCAAGTATAAGTTCAAACTATATGATCTATCATCAAAGAACCAATCTCAAATTTCATGGGAGAAACTTAGCAGCACGTAGTAGAACTGATTGCCAGCATTTCTGCCAGGAAAAAAGGGAACCGATCGTAGGGTAAAGTTTACAAAATGTGAAAATACCGACCGGGTTGAGAGCTGTATGAATACATTATCTTCTGTCAGGTGGAGAGGGACCCAAGATTCCTAGAGATATAATTACAACAACCAGTGGTTCGAACCTGCCACTTATTCATATGCTTGGTATTTTGCATGTATTTTATAGGTGAACAATCCATTTGGAGCCCTTTGAGAACAATTGTTTTTGAAATGGTAGGCCTACCTTTCGAAAAGTAAAAAGAAAAAAACTTTTTTAAGCATATGGAAGCGGGGGGCTGGGGGAGAAACCCCCCAGTGTAAAATGAGGGGCGGAAGCAGTTCCGCTCCCCCACTTCCCGTGTCAGAAACTCCTTCTTTATTTTTCCAAATCTCAAAAAACAGCGAAATTTCCGGAGCGCTTTGCTCGCCGCATTATGCAACATAAAATGCACCCGTTCTCACAAATAGATCAGTTTGGTAAACTTTTCTGAGCTCTGGACGTAGTCAGAATCGGATATTTACCATTTGTGTGTCACCACATCATTAAGAGACACCGGCAGCTATGTTGCTATTTTTGTGACCTGTCTTTCATAAAATTCCAATTTTCCTACAATTAAAGTTCTTGATTTTGAAATATTTTGTCTAAAAGGAAAACAAATTTGGGAAACTTTTGAAACGTCATCGGGGTCTGCGGGGTCGCGATTTTTCAAAATTTTGTATACGCTCCGCACAAATTAGTCTTTCGAGAAAGACTTCATATTCCAGGCAGGGAAGCTTTGGCCTACCGTAGTCAAATGTTCTCATACACACCACATGCGGGACATCGAATCCAGAGTAGCGCTTGCAGTGACCTTCCGTATATCTTTGCCGCACCCGCACCAAGTTCAAACGAGTTTCAAGAATTGATTTGTATCTGAATATTGACGGAATCGAATTCAGTTATAATTAGGCCTAGATACCAAATGATCTTGAACCAAGGAAGTCGGTCCAACTTTAGTAAAGTTATGCTCAACTGAAACTAAGATTAAAAATGCGGAAATAGAATGTAATTTTTTTTCCAGTTGATAAATTTAAAAAAAAAACATATCAGGAACCGTCATTTCAAAAAATACACAAAGGCGTACGGGAAGAGGCGGATCCTATTCGCCGTGAACTGAATATTTTTCAAGTCCCATTTTTCCCGGCCGCATGTCAACACGGTCCGCTGCAGGCCGAAGTGACTAGCTACTACAGGCTACCCCTTGCCCTAAAATACATGTAAATGTCAGTGCCCTGAAATAAGCACTTCCCCTGCTCTGGGAGGAGTGCAATCCCCCTATCCCCACTCCTGAAAGGTCGACGCCTAAAAGCATGAAAGACGCCAAGGTCTGCTTCCGATTTTCTGTGAAAAACCAGCCCCTGTCTAAAGCTATCGGCCATGTCATGACACCAAGTCTCCAGGGGCAGGAATTTCTGATGAGATTTTCTGCCAGAAGGATCAAAATTTTAATACATGGCTACTTCGTCGAGTGTCGCAACAAGCATTTCATCGGGAAAGGGCTGATCGTTTTTTACAAAATGTGGTCAGTGTACCGTATTCAATTTGGCACTAGTACTGAGCTCGGAGGCTCATATTGGGACCAGAAAATTTAGTACACGAATTCCGATAATTTTCGGAAGGGAAACCGTTCTTAGCCGCTAATAACAGTTCGACCACAAAATTTTAAGTAAGTTTTTAGCGGTTTAGGATTTTTAGATAGCATGTAAGTTACTGCTAAGCCGAATTAAAACTACAACTATTCCCTAATAACTTGAGAACCAACACACCCCAGATGCCAGTGCCTATTAGAACCTATTACACGAAATACAGCTTGGTGACATTCTCGCCCGTATTCGTATTGTTAACCTTCCAGATTTCGTCGTTCCTCGATACAAAAATGATACTAGATGGGTTGAAGGGTATTATTCGTTTTTCAGAGATCGGAGTGACGCAGATTACACAATTTGGATCGGTATCCAGCTCGAGTTACTCATTCGCAGTTAACGTTACGCGCGAAACCGACGTAGCAGGGACATATACAGCTCCTCGTTCGCGAAAAAGTGTCCTTTTTCTTTCCACATCTTTTTACCGTTTTCAATCCCACGTACCAAAAATAGCACTAAAATTTGTTGAATTTTTCATATATTTAACATTAAAGCCCATTTCAGATAATTAAAGTGCCTTTGGAACATGATTAGAGGCTGCAGCTGTAGTTTTAGTACTCTTCGAGGAAAAGTTTACTTAAAACGTGGAAGTTGTGTGTCTATTTCACCTTCGCCAGATTTTGAATTTAAA
Organism: Holothuria scabra; assembly: GCA_037179385.1. Taxonomy (NCBI): domain Eukaryota; kingdom Metazoa; phylum Echinodermata; class Holothuroidea; order Aspidochirotida; family Holothuriidae; genus Holothuria; species Holothuria scabra. The sequence continues at coordinate 36,175,480 of CM074187.1, forward strand.
GGGATATTTTTTCTTATTTTTTCTTGATCCATAGGCCAAACGGATCGCTTGTGGTAATTGCATGGGTTATTATTTCATCTTTTCCCATCGATTTGTATTTTTTTCAATCAGACCCTCCGAAGTGCGTCACGAAGTAACACGAAAACGCAGGACAGATTTTGGTCTATACTGACTTCATTTACTGATATCTCGAGAACTACATGTCAGATTTGAATGGAACTTTCACCACACTAGTTTTGGTTCCTCTTTCACAAATGAAAATTAAATTTTTGCTTAAACCTTCCTTTTAAGTAGCAACAACGATTCAGTGGTCGTGCAATCATTCTTAGATTTATCACCAATATATGAAGGAAGTGCAGATTCTTCAGTAATCCCCCAGCTCTTTAAATTTCCTTACAGGAAACTCAGAATCCAAAGCTTTCTGCAATACAAGCTCTATATCTACATATATTTGTTTATAAGGGGCAAAAATTTCGGCGCGCTTTGCGCGACTCTATTCGTGCCTAATACAATGGGAAGAAAAATCGGAAAACTTAGCTACTACTTACAAGACCGAGACATACTATTTCCGGCTGTCTGGCGAGTCGCGATTTTTCAAAATTTTCTGTACGCTCCGCGCCCATTGAAAATTGGCTTTCTATCAATACTTCATATTCCACGCAGTGAACCATTGGCCTACCGTACTCTAATGCTTAGATACCTTTCCATCCTGTCAGTTGAGTAGTCTATGTAGATGGATTAGATTTAGTTGTTGAAGTTTCAAAATGTAATGAGTGTTCAACGTTGCAGAGCAGTGACGTAGCTACGCGAGGCGTGGGGGCTCGAAAAAGGGAAAAATTCGGAAATTTGCCATTTGAGTTACTCGTCAAATACAGTGCGGTTTTCCCAACTTTTTCTCATAAAATTCCGAATTCTTCCTAAAAAATTTGCATATTCGTAATTATTAGTTTTAAAAAGGAAAAATTTTCCGCGCGCTTCGCGAGCCCCTAAATTACAACTCTTAATGCAGTAAGTGGTCGCTCATAAAGCAGTCAATGATAAACTTTTTCGAGCCGCTACAGTGCCGTTTTCCTAAAATTTTCTTCAATGTAGGCTTTTAACTTTAAAATATTTTGTCTAAACAAGACAACAAAGTTTCGGGAGCTTGTTAAAAGTCGCCGGGAAGCCTTAATCCGCACTCCTTAGATAACATTGTGTAAACACAACGATCTTCAGTCGTTATGCTATCTCAGATATATGCTAACAAGAAATGCAGATTCTTCGATGGGCCCCCAAATATTCAAGTATCTTTACAGGAAACCCTGAATCTAAACTATTTCTTGCAATATACAACCTTTAAATTTACAAATGTGTAAAAGGAACCAAAGTTTCGACGTGCGCAGTACACTAGTGTTCAAACTTAAGAAAAAATCAGATTTTTTTTTAATTTAAAAAAAAAAGTTCTTGCTCGAAGAAAAAAAGCGAAAAATTTGGCATCAAAAATGTACCTTTTGTTCAGTGGGGGTAAGGATAGGTACATGGTCCAAAATTGCCCCCTACGCCACTGAGAAATTCAGACAGAGAATCGCGGTACGTCCCTATTACCCGCTTTCTCTAGGTTCAGCCCCTCCCCCCCCCCTTTTGAAATGTCTGGACCCGCGCCTGCACCATTAACTAAATACGCCCTTTTAACGAATGATTAAAAAAATATCGCCACATGATTGAAGGGGCCATGTCTGCATGAAAAATGATGATACGGTGCACCTATTAGCTGAAGACATTTTCCCTATAAGTAAGGCCTAAAAGTTTTGACAAGCCGGTGATTTTTGGTATTGTGTAATTTTCCCTACCCAGGCCACAAAATGAACAATTTTCCATGTAAGTCATAATCACATTGTGCTAAAACTTGAACAAAAATAATCAAAACTCTATCGGAAGGAATTAGTTTATAAAATGACGTAATCATCTACTTAAAAACAGACCGTGACGTAATGTTACGACACAAACCATAAAACAGTTTGTGTAATAATTATTTTATTAATGTGAACCTCAGTCGGGATAGTTTTTCATTTCTGTGGTTCTGTGACGTCATACACATAGCCTACAATCTTTTTCACCGAGTATCTCATTAAAATGTGATGAATAATTGTAACTGGATGATGGATATTACATAAGATTTATCAATTGTAATTCTTATAATTTTAACATATAATGAAGAAATGAGTTCGTATTCTATATTAAAATAATGAAGACAAAAAAGAAGAGCTGAATTTATAAAAGCTTAAATATTTGTTTTCCGCAGATTACGATTACATGAGTGATCATCGAGGCCAACAGTTCTCGACTCCTGAACGCGACAACGATGCTTATAGTTATAACTGCGCTGCTTTTAGTGGTAATCGTGCTGGCTGGTGGTACAAGAGTTGTTATACCGCTAACCTTAACCGAGGAACATTCGATGATGAATATTTTACTTTGTACTTCCCGCCTACTTATACCTTTCACCGTTACCTTCAGTACTCTCAGATGAAAATGCGTCCAGTTTGAACTTTTGAAGAGACTTTTGTCAGTTTTCCAAACAATGGTCGTTGCTGTTATCTTATGTAAAATTTGTAACCCGGTATGGAAATTCCTGGCAGGACAATTCATTAAGTACTGTGTAAATTAAGTAAGTAATTAAGTACTGTGTAAATGTTTAAATATTTAGCTAAAACTACGGTATGTTTTTCAATGTTGGTCATAATTAAAGTAGCATTTATAATTAAAATATTTTGTTCGAATCAAAACTTAATTTGCGTTCTGTCATTTGTGTAAACATAAAACAATGTTATTGCTTCGGTCGATTAATTTTGTGTTAAAATAAATTACGTATGCAACCATTGCATGATGAACTGCATCACGTATGGCTACATGTTTTTTAGTTTCTGCATTTGCTACAAAATTAGGAAGTACCCTCCGGCAGTCCGAGGATATAACAGGCATTTAAAGGGAAAAAGACATGTCACAACGATATTGCAGGTTCAATCTCTGTTTCTTCCCGTTAAAAGCGGCTCATTGAGTTGGTTCATGAAATTCAACAAATTTTTCCAAACCTGTTACGTTTTCTTCAAATACCAAAGAGAAATAGTCAAACTTAGAAAACCACCATATCCTGAATAAACAAGTAACTGTTTTAAGACGGAATACAATTCGGTTTTCAAAAATTCGTGATGATGACAATTGTTCAAATTATGCACAAAACCATTACAAGTCAGATCACCACAAAATTCACAATTTTAACCTTTTGGCAGCTAAGCGATCATCGGCGATCGGTGCCTCGGCAAGACATGACCTTTGTGACCGTCAAGTCGCTAACTGAGAAGGCTGACAGAGGTTTGAGCTTTGTGACTAAAGAGAACCTTTGGAGTACTTTTGATTGGCCTCATTAACTCAGTGATTTGGTCAGCAAGACTTTTGATTTCTCCAAATGTAGTATATTACAGTGCTTCTATATGAGGACATATACAAACAGGGTTCATTTTAAAGTTGTAGTAGTTAATAGCTGAGCGGTTGTTTTAGGACCGGCAATGAAAAGGGTTTTGTCGATGCTTAAGTTATCACCGGGAAATCATCAAGTCTCCCACTGCTGGAAGCACGGGTAGCAAGAAGCTGGACTTCGGTGGACAACGTCCAGGGATCTAGAGTGCTCAATGGGTCTCCAATCGGCAACCATACTCTTCCTCTCCCCATGCAGATTTGTTTAATCAGGTTTGTCCCTTGTCAATGGACTCACTAGTCTTGCTACGCCGCTGTTGCACACAAAAGTGCCTTGGGCGTTTGCTACTATGGGCAGGGAGAAGCCCATAGGATCTGATGTTGGGATGCACAAATCAAGTGTTCTAATCTATTCAAAATGCACAGATGGGGTTCACAAAAAATTGTCCCTGGCGGGGGTCTTTGCCGGATGGTCGGTACACGTCGGTACACGTTGGTGAAACTTGTTTAGCTATTAAACACTGCGTATTGCGTGATGTAGTGTAAACGTATTTAAAATTAAGTATTTATAAATTGTACACGTGTGAATGTCTACAGAGTGAGAGCAAGAGTGATTCGAAAACGTTTAATTACTGAACATTGTTTTAGATTATACGTTTCTGTAAATGGCACGTAAAGAGAGTTAAAAGAGTTTATCAATGAGGTAAGACCAATGGACTTTCCGAGAGTTGTTTCTGTTCTGGCCAACGTGGACAGCGCGACACCAATTCACACATCTACCGCAGTTTGTTTTGTTGGATTTACATGAGGTGTTCAGTGACTCAATGGTTGATGAGGGTGCTTTCACATTTGATCTTGAGCATTGGATCAGATCCTGATCTGATTCTCCTTCGCGATCAATTTTGAAGTGTGAAAGCTATCGCACTCACATCCGGAGATCTTGATCGCCCAGCAGGGCAGATCAGATCTCGAGCGAGGGGTAAAAAGTATTTGTGAAAGCTCAGACGATCAAGGTGATCTGAGATGAAGATGATCGATGATGCAATATCCTTTTTCTACCATCGAAATACAAACAAACACAAAGTGCAGAGCGGAACAGTGTTCAAAATTTTCGGAGGATTTCAAATAACTTCATGTGTGTTCATCGCTTGATCGGGGCTTTGATTAGTCGAGGGGGTCAAGTGTGAAAGCAAAATGTTGGCCAGGGGCGTTGATCTGTATTGTGGATTGGAGGTGCAAAAATTTTTCCAACAATCGGAACCGCAGATCGTGTCCATGAAAGGATTCGTCTATAAGGAATCCCCCTAACGTATGTGAGCACACATACACAGACAGACACACACACACACTTTCACATTGACACGCATATACACAAAACATACATAGATGGTGCATAAAATGCAGTATTATTGCTTTAAAATGGACTCCAATTAACGTTCTCTAGAAGTTGTAAAGTCATCTGTAAATCATAATGTTACAATTTGTTAATTCTGCTTGATTTTTTTTTTTTTTTTTTTTGTGGTGTTTTTTTTTTTTTTTGTTGTTGCTTTTGTTTTTTAAATTGGCCAATAATGGAGGAGGGGGCGAAACGATATGTTTTACACCAATATTTTCATTTGTGGGGCACTGTCCCTCTGCTCTCAAGATCGACGCCCTGGTTTTATCGCAAGGGAATGATATGATTTGGATCTGAGCAACCGAGTGTGAAAGCAGCGTTAGTTTCTATCCAGTCAGTTACAACGTCCAGAAACTATATCATAAGCAAAACGGAGTTATATGTTTGTTCTTCAGTGGATATTTTGCAAGATATTGCATGATGATGGGTGCTACAGCTACGTTTAACGGAACTTGTTCTCACGCAAAATTGTTTTCAGTTTAATGGGCGTTTTTTCCGTCAAGTTAAAGGAGTGGCCATGGGAACCAAAATGGGTCGGTCCCTCTGTTGCCTGTTTGACCATGGGCCACTTTGAAGAGCAACTTTTTTCTCAGTATACCGGGCAACGACCTATTCTTTACAAAAGGTATATTGATGATATTGTAGGAGTTGCCACTGGATCCCGTCGTGATTTAGAAACTTTTATCGACTTTGTTAATTCCTTTTGCCCCTTTTTGAAATTTACCCATTGTATCTCGGACTCATCTGTCGTTTTCCTCGACCTTAAACTGTCCATCAACAACCGTACAATTACCTCTTACCTACACTTTAAGCCAACCGACTCGCATAACTACCTTTTGTACCCTTCGAACCACCCAAAATCTTGCACTAAATCTATCCCTTATTCCCAGCTCTTGCGAGCCAGACGAATTTGTTCGGAGGATTCTGACTTCTCTACTGCCTCTGAAGAAATTTTGTCCTTTTTTGAAAAACGCCAGTACCCTGCCAAAATCCTCTCTAATGCCCTACGCAGAATTCAAGGAACCAGCAGAGAGGAAGCCTTGGAGAAAAAGAGCAAATCTGGTACCAATCTACGTATTCCTTTAGTTATTTCTTATCACCCTTCGGTCCGTCCTATTTTACAAGCTATCCACAAAAATGTAGAGTTGCTCCGACAAGACCCCTCAACCCGTGATGTTTTCCCGGAACCCCCCATCACTGCTTTTAGAGTTGAGAAAAATTTAGCCAACCATTTAGTTCGCGCTTCCCACCCACAAACTTCTTTCGACGACACGGCTGGTACCTTTCCATGTAACCGTCCGAGGTGCAATACATGTCCAGTTGTTGGCAAACACGACCTCGTAAACATTTCTCGCCCCAACGGCAATAGCTTCATTGTCAAACAAATATTCTCATATTCTCCTGCATTTCCTCAAATGTAGTTTATATTTTAGCTTGTGGGAGATGTAACTCGTTGTATGTCGGAGAGACCAAGCGCCGCCTCGCGGATAAGTCACCGAGCACCTTAGGTCCATCAAACAGAATCTCCATGGATACCCGGTGGCTGCACATTTTAATCCCCCTTCACCTTGTTCTATACAGCATTTAACTGTTACGGCAGTTGTAATGTGCCGAGGCTCCGATAGGGACCGCCTTGGTGCTGAAAACCGACTGATCATGAGGCTAGGTACTCTCGCTCCACACGGCCTTAACGTTAGAATTGACCTTTTGTAATATTCACCCCTTTTTGAGCCAGTTTTTACTCCTTTTACACTTACCCGTTCGTGCTTATTTTTTTCTGTGTAGCCCTAATTATTATTATTATTATTTTTTCCGGACCTAGTTTTTGTCTACTTTTTCCCCCTTTTCCGACCATGTTCGATTTGTACGTGCACTTTTTCATCCAGGATGCTCTTTTTCTTTTTTTTTGATTGGTGTTTCATCCCTCGCACTCATGTTTTCTGACAATCACTTCCGTTCGGTTCTGTTTTTACAGCGATCGCTTCGGATTTGATGTTTGTCGTGTCCAATTGTTACTGTTGGTTGTTCAGTTTGGTTTTTGCCACCTGATGAAGGGTTTATACCCGAAACGTCGTGGAGTTTTCCGCAAAATTTTAAGCACTTTTTACTACCTCTTTTCGACCTATATATATATATATATATATATCTATATACATATATATATATATATATATATATATATATATATATATATATATATATATATATATCTATATACATATATGTGAGTTCCACGTATGCTCCATATCGACAAGAAAACCAAAAAATGATAAAAACGACGGTATTCAGAGCACAATAGTCTGTATTTGAAACGAATATTTCGGACACTCCTGTGCCCTTCAACTGCGTTATAACAAATGTAGCAAAACTGAAACAAACAAAAGCTGTAGCACAAACCGCCAAACACGCAGAGATGAATTTATGCGCACAGTACGAACTCCTCTGAGAGAAAAGTCGCGGCGCGCAAGGAAGGTGAACTGTTGCTAAGGACTAACGGTTGCTAGCAAAGCTAAAACCACTGAGAACGCCCAAGTCTTTGTTAAGGCCCTGTTTGTGCGTATTAAGGGCTATAATCCACTTACTCTCCGCTCGGAGTCGCTGGTTTGTTGTAGTGAACCCCGAGCAGAGGAGTATACAGATTAGAGAGATTATGCCCTAATCTGCAATAATGATTGGAAACGGGAAGGTTGACTTTGTCGATGATTGACTTTTTGTGATTGTTAAATCTCAACCTAAACTTGGGGCCCGTCTGACCAACGTAGTTACCTTCCTCGCACGCAGTACAACATAAAAGGTATACAACATTAGGAGTATCACAATCAAGGGAAGGTGGTCGGATAGAAATAGTTGATCCAGGTGGAGTAAATGATCGATCTGTTATAATGAACTGACATACTTGACATCTTGGCTTATCACATTTCTTATTACCGGTGCTTAAAGACTGAACTAACTTAGATGATGTAAGAAGAGTCTTTAAGTTAGGAGGCTGTCTCCTGGCTTTTAGAGGAGGGTCCCGAAACAAATGCGATATAGAACTTTGGTTTCGAAGCACATCAAAATCGTGACGAATTATATTGTGTAAGTTCTCGGTTTTAATGGAATAATCGAGAACAAGGGGGATACGAGAACTGCTGGCTTTTGATTTATATAAGAGTAGTTGGGATCTGGAATACCTCGATGCTCTTACAATACTCTCCTTAATTAGTTTGAGCGGATAGTCATTTTCAAGGAAGTATCCCGCTAGATAACCAACATGCCGGTCGTACTCAAACTGAGAGGAACAGATACGTTTAATACGAATACATTGTGAAAATACTATGGATTTTTTCAGACTAACATGATGAGAACTATTAAAGTTGAGATAAGTATGTGTATCCGTCGGTTTGCAATATAGGGTTGTAGCAATAACATTATGTCTAAGTTGAACCAGAACATCGAGAAAGGGAATTTCAACATCAGAATAACTATGGGTGAATTTGATAGACGTATGAAAGTCATTACAAGATCTCAAAAACACTTTAAGATTATCGAGTCCATGCGGCCAAATGAAAAATATATCATCAATATACCGAGAGGTATAATAGAGGGGTAAAAGTCACACACGTCAAAACAGATAAACGAACCCCGCGCTTTGTTCGGAATATCTTCGAACCAGTTTAAAACATCCCCAGTGTTCTTCCATTGGTTAAGCTTCGTTGCAATTATGACTTTTTTGTTCACTCTTTCCAAGATTTGTTTGCTAATCTTTCCTATTAGTGAAAACCTCCTGTTAAAAGCAATTGATTTCGCCTCAAAGTTTGAACAATTAAGAGACAACGAAAAACGTATCATCCTTCAGACGAAGAAAGCACTCTTATATGACAACGACACCCCCTGGGAAAAACGTACAAACGCAAACTTCGATGTTACAATGGGCAGTTATGATGGCGCCGAAACATGTGAACTTGTGGGAACATACATTTTATCACAACTACAACACCTAGGTATCAACATTGGACTTTACCGCGATGATGGATTGGCCGTAGCACACAAAACACCGAGACAAACGGAACTAATCAAAAAAGAAATATGTAGAATCTTCAAAGACAACAACCTAAAAATCACAATCGAAGCAAACCTGAAAACTGTTAACTTCCTGGATATTTCTATGGACCTCAAAAGTGAAACATATCAACCATATATGAAACCAAATTCCATACCCCTTTACATCCACTGTGAAAGCAACCACCCACCGGCAATAGTAAAAAACATCCCAGCGAGCATTAATAAACGCCTGTCAGCAATATCCAACAATGGAGATACCTTTGATAAGGCCACAACACCATAACAAGAAGCCCTCAAGAAGAGCAAATACAACCATAAGCTAAGCTACAACCCAGAACCAGCCACAAACACCAACACTGAGAAAAGAAAAAGGAAGCGCAACATCACCTGGTATAACCCACCCTACAGTCACAATGTCAGCACAAATATTGGAAAGAAGTTTCTCCAACTGATTAACAAATGCTTCCCTCCCCACCATATTCTAAGCAAAATACTCAACCGGAACACACTCAAACTTAGCTACAGTTGTATGCCTAATATGGGACAAATAATATCTGGACATAACAAAGCTATCATACGTAATATGGACCAGGCAACAACCCCACCAAAGAATTGCAATTGCAGAGCTAAGGACACCTGCCCCCTACAAGGAAACTGCCTAACAACAGGAGTAATATACCAAGCCACAGTAACCCGCCATGATAACAACGACAGACAAACATACATAGGCCTAACAGAGAATACCTTCAAACAAAGATACAATGCACACAAAAGCAGCTTCAAGAACAGCAAAAACAGAAATGCTACTACACTAAGCCAATACATTTGGGGTCTAAATGACCAGAAAATCAATTATTCCACCCAATGGAGAATTGTTGGAAGAAGTAATCCCTACTCAAATTCGACCAAAACCTGTAATCTCTGCCTGAAAGAAAAATACTTCATTATCTACAAGCCAGACATGGCCAGTCTGAACAATAGAAATGAGCTAGGATCTGCTTGCAGACACAGAAAGAAATACCTATTGTGCAACTTTAATCCGGGCTAAATCTGAAATAAAAGGAGCTGACTCTGCCCTTCCAGCTCATACAATGTTTTATCCTGAAGAGTGATGTTCTTATGAACCTCACGAAACAAGCTTGTAGATATGACATTTTAACTTTTAGATTGACTTTTAGCATTTTATAGTATATATATATACATACATATATGTATTGCCAACCCCCACTCTCTCCTTGTTGCAACTGCAACTGCTAGAAGCCAATACACAATTACCGTGTCTCTGTAACCAATTTAAGATGAAGTATGAAAAAACGGTTGAGAGGGTTTACATAAGGCTTTTACTTTCAAGAGAATGTTTTCAACACAACCCTGCCCAACACACAACGTGCCCTCTACACTGCCACTGCGTATAGCTGCAGGAAGCAAGGGCATTTGCTCCTTGCTCAGAAAAATAATGAAATCAGAAATTCATAACATAACATTATCATCAAGTAGCATAGGAAGGGCTAACTAAGGTGCTGTTTTCCCTACTTTTCTGTCATAAAATTCGTCGTTCTCTCCAATGAAAGCATCATGTTTTTAAATACTTGCTTAAAGTGACAAATTTGCCGACTCGCGAACTTTACAAAACCTGATACAGTAATGCTTACACTTCAAAAAATGGAAGTTCCCGGGGTCTGAAAATAAAGAAAATGGAAAATTTGCCTTACGTGATACCAATTAAAATAAAGTGGCACAGTTCAACCAAAATTTTCTCTCATAGAGTTCAAATTTTACCCGATACAGCATTAGCGCCTTATTTTTAAATATATATTTGTCTGAAAAGGCAACAAAGTTTCGGAAACTTTTAATTTGATTGGAGAGTCTCTATGCTAATATAACATTGTGTAAAGGAAACGATATTCAATCTTCGTACAATTTCAAATTTGCCAATAGAAAGATACCAGAAAAAAATTCTGTACTTCAATCTCAATATTTTAAAAAACATGGTGAAAAAATGGAACAAACTGCCTTCATAACACAGTTATGCCCGAAAGTTTGAACGAATTTCATAAACTTGGGTGCAGTGCTTCCACCCTACACCGCACCTGAAGTTGGATGATATCATTCTTTGTATTTTGAGTGAGCCAAATGGCCCTTCGTTTTGAGACCCCTTGTTCTACATAATGCAGCTCAAATGGTTAACATAGTGATTAAGACAGTAACATCATGCCCAATATTAATCAATACTGCCTGGTCATGATCCAGTCCTACTATGCTCTAAAATGTTCCCTTTAATTTGCAAAAATAAACTCAAAAAGGCAGGTTCCGGTGTAATTAGAGACCAAACAGATTTACACTGTGGACTCGATGAGGCCTTCACTGTAAATTGTAAAGTCTCACCCTGATTTAGAAATTTGGATGTGCACTAGCAAGGCGACAGGACAGGTGTAAAGAATGTATGAATTGACTGTAATGTGTACACTTTCATTGGAAAATGTCTCGTGCGTGGCTTTTTTCATTAAATAATTACTTGGGTTCAATACGCAGTGAAGAAAAGAGGGAATCAGGGGGATATGTAAGAGAATCCTAAAAAATAAAATCGAACCATTTATTGATGAGTCACATTGAAAATGGTTCTGAAATTGTGGCAGACGAAACATTTCAGTGATGTTTTTACTTAACTAGTGGCTTTGCTAATTTTGAAAAGATGTCTTTACCCGCTTTCGTCATCATTCTTGTTCTGTCTCGGCATGTGCCACCAGGAAATACAATGTTTGTTCATTAATTAATCAACATAAGACTGATTTCTTTCTAGAAAAAAGGTTTATAACTTCAAACTTTGACTTGTTGCCTTGAATAATTGACCAACCCCTGATGGACACTTTACATCTGAAATTTTCAAATTCTGATCCAATTTTCTGTGGAATGCCCTTACAAGCGAGACACTGAGAACAAAATCTTTCTTTCATTTGGTGATATGTTATTTTTCATTTAAAAATTTCACGTGATTCCAGGTGTTTCAGCTTGCAAGAGATTTAAAAAGGACAGTATCATGAAAAGATAAAATGAAGTTTGTATGTTGTGACCAACTATATAATTGTTAAAATAAAATAAAAGTGAACATAAATCGGTGCCTGATAAAATGCTGACAAAGATGAATTAATTACCGATTATCAATCTTTAAAAACAGATAAATAATTTGTTACTTACAGGTCAGATTAATCAGCTGCATAGAACAGATTATCATCAGATTATTATTCTGTAATAATCACAAATATTTATATGAAGGGCTAACTGGCTTTCGTACGAAATATTGCAGATTGGAAATGTATTTAATTACCAAACAAACAAAAAAAGACTTAACTTCAGGCAAAAGTTTCTCAGTGCGGTCGTATGGCACCCGTTTTATTTGTATTCTTTATTTAATGATATCAGAAAATAATATTAATTATTGGAATAAATGATATTTATATATCTTTCATTCCATTCTTGATATTATTAATTCAGAAAAGTGTAGTGGTATGTACGGCAAATATCGTTTATTCGAATTTTTAATGTCATGAAAGAGTGGAGGAAATTTGTAATATGTGATCCACGTTAGTTTGAATTTATTTGGAGATATCTGTCAATTATTTTCTTACATTACGAGATAAGTTTCTGCATAAACATCACTTTTTTGATATCCAAATTCGCTTTATTTGATGACATCCTTAAATTATATACCCACATGATGTGTTACCTTTTTGATATCATCAAATGTTTTCATTATGTCCTCAATCATCTCCTGATATCATTAAAGTAAATCAGTAAGATCAGCTTGCCATTTGGTCCGTATTTGCAATCGCAAAGTTTAGAGTTTGTAGGTCTTGACTCAGCCTTGCATCGTTGGGGCCACAATATGAAAATAGCACCCCCGCCTCCCCAACAGGCGTGTGTGCATTGGACAATATACCGAACGAGGAAAAAGCCTACACACATCTTTTAAACGTCTTAATCCCATTTACTATTCTTTAGTCTACAATTTATATCCAAAAACCAGGAAACTCATAGGTTACAGTCAACATACATAGTATTCACCATAGAGTTCATAGTTTGACAAAGTAGCTCCAAGCCTACTCTATGGCATGCGCTGTACCTACTTTACACCACGAAGGGGAATTAATGAAACTAACAACTGAAATTAAATAAAAAAAAAAAAAAAAACCCAGAATAAACTACATACGGTAGACCAAAAGGAAGCAGATTTGAGCTATGGTAGGACATAGCCCTCAATAAGGTTTATTAGTGAGCACTCAGACGTATGAACTTGCAGTCTGTCCATCTTTACAGAAACAAAGTGAATGATGTTGTTGTGTGCCTTTTAAATCAGTATAAAGTAGTTCAGGTCTTTTTCTATGACAGGAAACACCAAGGTTTACTGGAAACATATCATACAAACAGTCCATGTCCAACTTCAGGCCGAAATGATTCTGGAGATTGATTACAGAATTCAATTTTGGGCTCTCTGAATGTCTGACTGAACTTAGTTGCAGGTCCCTGAACGAGTGTGCTGTAGTGGATTTTACATGCACCCCAAGCCTGAGTGGCGTGGAAATAGATTACCAGTTTTCAAGTTAGTTACAAAATGGTAAATGAAATGTCCTTACAAGAGGGTAACTCTATACTATGTTTTGAATTCCCTGCTGCAAGGGGCGCTGTTAAAGGGCCTGACTACAACAAACAACAAGTCATCTTGCCATGGGGTGGCCGGGTGTCGAAAGGAAGTTGGGATTCCATTCTTTTGCTAGTATATTATGTAAGTACAATATAGGCTAACGTACTGACCTAGTGTGCAAAAGAATCAAAAGACCTGAAATTGAAAACAACGACAGGCAAATTACTGACCAGACAAAAGGTTATGTAACAACATAGAATATAGAAGGAAATAAAAAGAAGAACCATGAAAAAAAAAAACTAATGATGGTATCCAAACTATAGAGCCAGTGGAACGATGGTACTTGACTATTGCCCATATTTTTAACTTAACACTTAAAAAACACATATTTTTCCTTTAAATTATCCCCAGTGATCACTGATATTTTCAAGGTAGAGAACGTGTTTACGCTTGCACTATATAAGCAGAAACTGGTAGCAATATTTCTTTTTATAAAGCATGATCTAGTAAGGCACATTTTCAAACTATTTGAGTAATTCAACTTACTGTGACAAAATGTACATTGTGGCTATATGAATGTATTCTTCTTTTCATACACCCATTCACGTGTTTAGGAGCCTATTTCAGTTTAGAAATCGAGGAATCTTTATGGTAAACTTTTTGCTACCCTGCCTCAAAAATTGTCTAAGCGCACAGCAACTTTTATTTGGCGCGGAGCGTACAGGAAATTTTGAATAAAAGCGACCCCTCAGCTAGCCGGAAATGGCAATTCATAGTCTTGTAAGTAGAATCTAAGAAGTCCGTTTTGAAGTTTCGTTCGCAATAAAATGTTCACTTCAAAATAAATTTTTGATTTTCTTTCTGAAAATGTTGCAATTTTCATAATATCAAGGAACATTAACGATCGATTTTGACAAAAAAAAAAGGAAATTTTGAAAAATTGGACCTCTCATTCACCAGGATTGGCAAGCTTGTAACTAGTAACAAAAGAGTTGTTTTGAGGTATCGTTTTCAATAAAAAGTTTCAGTTCAATAATAAAATAAAAATCTGTAAACCGATAAGTACCGCAAGTGATCAAAAATAACTAGATAAAATGTACCTCTACCATTTGATATAATGATCTCAGTTACATCTTTACGGGAGAAAAAAATAGCAATGACATTGAAAACATGCTAACGATTTTGACATTTGCGAATTTTTGCCGAACTTCAAAAATATTTTAATGCAGGTAGTTATGGGAAGGCATTCTCACGCTATATCATCATAGACGATGCTCTGCCCGACAAATGCAGTTCTGACCGAAAGACTAAGCAGAACGCACAGTGTACAAAAAACTTGAAAATCGCAACCCTCAAAAGCCTTAAATAACATTACTCAGAATTCCCCGCAGAATCAAATTAATCGTAAGCGGAGCGCCCATTGTCGGTTGGCTCGGAACGAACAAAAAGTTCGAAATACAGTAACCCCTCAGACAGCCGGAAATGGTTTTCTTTAGATTTTTAAGCAGAATAAAAGCAGTCGTTATTATGAATTTTCGTTTGGCAATGAAGTGTTTAAATCAGTACATAGTATGAAAAAGTGCAAAAAGATCAGAAATTGGCCTAATAAAGTGCATGGGAGAGCCATATTTGGTGTTAAATAGGACGAAGTCAAGTCATCTTCATCGTTTTGACAGCAGTCTGGGGGTATAAAAGGATGGGTTTCTTTAAGAAATACAGTACGTCACCAGATGTCATGTCATCCGTAATCAGGTAAATGAAAACTCCCTAAACCAAATATGCCCGAATATTCTATTTTCGGAGGCTGAGAACTACAATCAGATGGCGCAGAGAGCAAAGAAACATTTTGAACAGTCACAACTACTCAGGCAACTAGAAAGAGCATTCCCCAGGTTTGTAAGCAGCATCAACTTAGGCACTTACTCTTTTGTTTTCCTACCCGAAAGATTTAGCAAGGCGTCACGTCTGTTGAAGAGGAGACTATAGAAAAATAATGCCCCCTTAGACAGCTGGAAAAAGTATTACCTAGGCTTGTTAACTTAAACTTACCAGGCGATATTTTGTTATCCTCTATGAGTGGAAGGGGCACCCTCCGTTGGCCCGACGCAAAATTTTAAGAAATCGTAGCCCCCAAGACAGCCGGAAATGGTAATATCCAGGCTTGTATACAGATTTAAAGCAGCCATTTTCGCAATGAAATGTTTACATCAATAACAAGTCAGATAATTGGAAAATGTTCAGAAATTTGACTAATAAAGTACAAGGGCTATAGCCATATTTGGTGGGAAGGAGTGTCAAATTCGAGTCATCATCTTTGTTTTTGACAGCCTCCCGACAGCCATCGGGGAGGATACAAAGGGAAGGGATGTCATTTAAAAAGGAATCATTCCAATTGTTTGGATTATCACGACAGATGTTTACAAACAACAATAGCACATAAACAACAATTGTGTGAAAGCGAGTGCCTTTAAAAACTCTGTAGAGGCTTATCGAAAAGCGTCACTCCCTATGAGAAACAACACAGTTACATGGAAGAAAAGCAAATGGATACAAGCCTAACAGACTTCTACACCTGGCCTTGTCGAACACCCCTTCTCATCCCAGAACAAAAACCACCTTGCCACCCCACTTTTAAACACCATAACACCGAACTCAATCGCGGTTTCCCATCCATGGGCCCTAATATAAACAGCATACCGAAAGGGTGGTAAGATATCATGGGAATTGATACAAATTAATGAAGTACCTTTGATGATTTTTCTGAAGAATGCTAACAAAGGCTTTTAGTGCTTGAGGTAGAGGATTCCATAATGTAATTGCCCGGTAATGGAGACTTCTCTTCTACAGATTCTCTTGGGCAGTCCGGGAGATTCTCCGTTATCGGAGAACTTCACTTTCTCCAAAAATGGAGAATTTTTATGCAAAGTGTTGTATAAATATTTAGAGCCTTATTCTCGTAACAGTCGTTGCTTCTCAGACAAACACATATGATGCATCCTGTAACAGTATACAACTAACGAAGCGAAGGCACACTGTGATGTTTCGTAGGCCAATTTTTTATACAGTAAGGTGTGAAAAGATAACTAGAACAGGTAACAAGAACTCATCCTCAGTAATTCATTCTTATTGTTGTAAGTTTATCTCGTGTTTCATTCAAATGCCGCACAGCTGCAGTTTAGAGTAACGTTAACTGGGAACAGTAGTCTGAACTGATTAGTGTGTAGGAATAGTACTGTTTACACTCGTCAACGTGCTATATTCTAGGGTTGAATTCCTTACACCTAAAATTATTCATGAAGACTGAAGAAATTAGCAGTACTCAAATTGAAAGTTTAAAGCATAAGGAAACTCTTTTCAAGTTCGTGTAATATACTGAGCTGTAAAACAAAGGGTTATGAAGGAACGCGTTCTCTTTGTGCGGACACCAATTAACGATCATGCAATAACGACATGTGCAACGGCAGCGACGACTGTACTGCGTCTGTTAATGAGGGTCATCAGAAAAGGCCATTACCTAAATCGGTATTTTCTCAAAATTGGCACGGTGGACTTCCAATTAGTGCACGGAAAAGTTGTAGATAACAATTTCAGCGACACGGATATTCAGGTTTTGACATTTCCTAGGCAGGTACTAATTTTCCAGAAGGGTTTGAAGGATCGAACCTTATGTTTTTCATTGTGTAAATAGTGCAGCATTGTGGGTAAATTTCAAAATGGCGCTTAAATATTCTCCGAAAACGGAGAATTTGAAGTTCTCCGTTTTCGGAGAATCTCCCGGACTGTTGGGTGTTGTGGAGTAACGTGTATTAGGCTAAGCTTTCAAAGAATAAGGTCGCGTTATTCAGTTATTCTGTACAGATCGGTAAACAAAACTATCCACATTTAACATAAGCAGGTTAGTGTAATTATGAGTAAATTTAAAGACCTTAATAGCATATTTCTATGATCCCTAGCTTGAGAGAAGTTGAATTGTCTTATTGTCCTTTTCTGTAGGATGGATGATTTGTTTTGTAACAAGTACCGGCTTGCTACCGACCACATAGTTAAAGAGAAAGTTAAACGTGGGAGAATAAGTGTGTGTTTAAGGGACCTGAAAAGCTTTTAGGAAAAATAATGTTTCAGTTTTGAAAGGACACAGACTCCTTTTGCTACAAGAGTAGCGAAATCTACATGATGTTATCGTGCATCTGCCAACTAAGTTTAGAATCAATGAAGACGCCATAGAATTTAGCACAATCCACCATTTGAGACAATTTACTATTAATACCCATACTAATTCAATAATATTAATATATATTATTTTATTGCATTAAAAATTCGTTTATCAATGTTTAATGAAAGCTTGTCTGAAGCAAACCAATCACTTAAAGCATGTAAATCAATTTTAATGATTTCATTTTTAATGAGTGCATAATCACTATCAAAAATTAAAATATTTGTATTATTCAGTGATTAATATGACGGGCGCATTAGTAGAGATCTTAATAGTTTACTGACATCTTTCAGACAGACAACAAAAAGGGGAATAGAACGTTGAAGAACACCACACAGAACATTTATTATGATCGATTCCATTGCATTACTATTCTCCACATTGGTAGTGGACTGTTCCTTGATCACAAGGCTTACAAATATCCTGGTACTGTAGTCAATACTGTCCATACTGTTTAATCGTTACTTATCATGTATAAATTGATCTTATGACAGACTTGCAACGTAAAAAACATGTACCATAACAAACATTACTGTAGGTAACACTTGCCCTATACTCCAGCACCACCGTAAATCTTTTATCGGCAAAGATTTCGATTCATACGTTTTAAAACGTTTCACAAAGTAATACTGGTGCTTGACATCTAGACCGGTCATCGTTGCATTTTCGCTGTACAATGAAGTATTTAATCTTGTTTCAGATGTTTTCTATTTTCTATTCATCTTTCATTTTGGACAAAGTACACAGCTCATCAGAAGGTGAGTTGAAAACTCATTTTTTCTTATTGTAAAAGAAAAGATGTAAGAAATCAATTAGCTTTTAAATTAAGAAGATAATAAACAACTAAAAGAAGTCAATTTCTTGTTAAACAGTGCTCATCGCCTCCCCCCCCCCCCCCGAAAAAAAAGAGTTGCCCCCAAAGTTGCAAATTTGAAAGCCAGCATGAATGAATAAATCAAACAAAGTCATTTGTTTTTGCTTTCATGAGGAAACCGATAAAATTTGCTTAACTATAACTGATAGTGTACACTCTTTAATTTAATGAGTCAAGTTCAAAATCTGAAAGTTCAAGGCGTGAGAGAGAATATTCCAAAGAATATATGTTTGGGACAAAGAAGAAATGCAAAAGGTTGTTTCGATTAAAACTTACTCTTAAGTAATTAATGTCAGCACTTTAAGAAGATCTCCTTATTAAATGTGACGGGAATACAAATTTTAATTTTCAGATCCCTCTACGATTTATAAAAGTGTGAGTTTTATAAAAAAAAAATAACATTCTTTTAGCATTGGTTATAAAAATTTAACCCTCTGCAAAACCGAAGTTAGAAACGACAATATTTGGTAGAAACCACATCTACAAGAGAATTATTTCGTCAAATTCTTAGGTGGTAAATTATGTATCAACAATTGAATATGCTATAATCATTTCCTTCAAAGCGCCAAGTTTAAAATGATACATTCTGGGAATTTGATCTTTTAAATGTCGAATCTTACAGTAATTCCTTGTAAGATCGGTTTCATCTTGACAAAAAAACCGAAAAACACACTTTTGAAAGCGATTTTGTTTTGAAGCAAGCAACCGTCATTACAAAAATCGAAAATAAAAACTGATTGGCATATCAGAGGAGTGTAACAGTTATTTCATTACGACAATGACCTTTGTTAACAATATTGGAGAGATTAATGGCTAAGGTGTAGATGAAAAGGAAAGTTGGTATACATGTCAGATATATTTCTATTTCTTTAGTAAAAATATAATGAAGACTTAAAATTCTGGTGACATGTAATTAACAAACTTGTATATTTGATTTAAAAACTTTTACAAAAATAACACTTAAACATATAGCCATAATTCACATCAAAATTATTCAAAAATTGACCATTTAACAGGGTCATTTTCGATTTGCATTAAGTCTTGCATAAACATAAGCTAACAATGGAAATCTTGTAATGTCGATAAAGAAAAGCGTTATATAACATAAATGGGAAGATGCGCACTGATCAACAAGGTGTTTCTTGGTTGGCTCAGTGATGCTTTGTACCTGTACCGATTGTATTCTTCGTTAGGCTTAGGGATTAGGTTAGGAATTAGGGCTATCGTTAGCCAGTTAGTAAATTTCTTGTTAAACAGTGTCCATCGCCCCGAATTAATGATTTCCTTAGTTATTGCAACTTTAATTTCAACGAAAGTTGTAATATGTTCCGAGGGTCCTAATTTGGAGTTTAAATTGTGTTCTTGAAAACTATCAGTATCACGTACTACCCATATTGTAAACTTTTTGAAAAGATTAGAACTACAGGGCTATCAGAGAGATGCCAACACTGTCAGCATTCCACATCAGAAACATTGTAAATTTGAAGAGATACATCTCGAGAACGTTAAAGACATTAACATCATTTTTTCACTGAAGGGTTATTATCTTATCAGATTTGATTGCTCCAAAGGTTGTATTAAAGAGAAATGCTAGGCAAGCAAAATAGATATTCTTGCACATGTTGGATAGCATATGATAATTTTGTAGAGTTAAAATAAGGTTGAAGTGGGCCGAAAAGGAGGTAATCATTAAAGTTTCTCTCTTCTGCTTTAAACGGCAAAAAATATGATCTATCGTCAAAAACATGCAATGACAAAAAACATCATAAAGTAAATAATATCAAAAAACTTGTGGTGACATTGATCCTTTTGACCAAAATAACTAAATTCTTCCAATGGACTGCTCCATGTTTAAAGTACTATGCTCATAACATTTAAAAAATTCATGTTCCATACAAACTATAGACATGTATTGAGGTCATGCAAGTCATTTTTCCAGATTTTATCTTAAGAAATGTTATTTTTAAATATTTTGTGAATTTAGGGCATTTTTTCTGGTATTTCACTTTACATTTAAAATATATTCGACTCTAAGCGAGCACGGATTTGGGGGAAAGTCTATACCGTACACATAAGTTTTTGTTTTCTTCCGCACACAGAAGTACTCGTCAGGCCGGTTGGCCGATGAACGAAATAATTTTGGTCAAATTGGTTTTTTTTTTTTTGAAAGGCCAGTTTAGAAAACAGTAGATAAAACTTGAGTGAAACACTCATTTTTGTCTTTTATGTCTGGGGATCGAATCCCGAACTGTTACTTGGCTTATCACTGCAAAAAAAAAAAAAAAAAATTATCGGGTCTGCAAGGTACTGCTACCACAACAGTAGTTGGAACCGAAAGCTTAAATCTTCTTCTATGTCACCGCTTAAAGGGAAATATTACGTTTAAAATGCATCACAATACAAAGGAAATAGAGTTCTAACCATTATCGAACCATCCGGCCTCAATAATAACATCTATCAATATCTTTTTGAAAGGAAAGAAATAAGCAAAGAAGAGCTAAGGAAGTTGAACCATTTGAATTTTTGAGAGTTTGAGTGATAAATTATTCTAGAGCGGCGAAAAACTAAATTTCTATCTGTGAAAAAGTTATTTCTTACAAAGAAGGCTACCAAACTGACATATGTTAAATAGTCTATCATTCTGTGGAAATAAACATCAGTTTCAAAGATTTCTCTTTTTGGGACAGGTGCGTAGTATAACCCTTTAAAGGTTTGTGGCTTTCTTATTGCAACAACAACTCGCAACAAGTTTGGTAAAAAAACAACAAAAGTACTTTAGTACTCTTTGCCTGGAAATAGTTCTGAGAGCCCATTAAATGAATGAAGTAGGCAAAAAAGAGTTAAGAAAGTTGTACCATTTGAATGTTGGAAAGTTTGAGTTACAAATTATTTTAGAGCGGCAAATAACTAAATTATTAACTGTGAAAAGTTATTTCTTGCAAAAAAGGATACCATGCTGACATATTATTAATAGTTTATCATTCTGTGTTAATAAATATCTGTTTAAAAATATTTCCCTTTTATGAAACTAAAGTAATGTATCTCTTTAAAGGTTTTTTTCTTTCTTACTTCAACAACTCGCAACAAGTTAGGCAAAGTTTAATGCATTCAAATAGGAGTTAAAATATTACTTTCGATCAAAAGTACTCTAGTACAGTTTGCCTTGAAATAGTTTTCTTGGAAATATTCCTGAGTATCCATTGAGTAAGATCATTGACTATTTGCGTTCTTTGAAATTAAAACAGATAAGAAATTTCACACAGCACGAATGTAAATGTTTAATTGCTAATCACGTTCTTAAAGTGTACCCGATATTCGACGCAAATGATGCCATATCTTCCTTATTAATTTATTACGATAGTACATCATTCTATGTTGTACATTAGAATAAAGTGATCTCATTTTTCAAACTGAACATCAAAGAACTACTTTTAGGCTTGACTTATTTTTCCTAATTGGACATGTATGATTTAAGAAACACTACTTTCAGTCGATTTTTAACATAAACATGGCTCATTGAGTAATTAAAAAAACATAAAGCACGTGTTTAGTTCCTTTAAAAACTCCTCAGTTATAATCTTAATGCAACAGATTGTAATTGAGAATCTCTGACAAAAGCTGCTTGTAAATCCCAAAAAGTGTTTGCTAAGTTTGATGACATTTTTCATGCAACCATCAAACCATTTCTGGGTACTCAATTTAAGTTAGCATTTTAAGCGCCTTCTGTAATTTATACGGTATACAATTGGAAAAATTTTGCTTATGTAATATACCATGAAGTAAATAGGAATGTTTCCAAAGAACAAAAGTGCTTTGATTTCTGAAAATAAGTACAAACAATCAAGTAAAGGACACACTGAATATCTTTTTATTTTGCGTGAAACTAACTAATTCTCAAATTTGTACAAATCAATCAAATGACCTAAGTTTCTCATTATGTTAGAAATCTCAGCTTCTGGTACAAATATAAATAGCGTAAGGAGATATTTGCAACGAAGAAGGAGTTAATAAAATGGGAGTAAACCCAACCATAACTACAACTATCGACAAAAAAATCAGTTAATGAATAAACAAGATGCAAGACGAGTTTGTACAGTTTAACATGGAGTCAAAGAGACCGATGATATATAGTTTAAAATGGTTAGAAATGTGTAGGTCTACCATAATTGTTTACGGAGTACGCAAAATATCTGACTGTCTGAACACAAACTGAGTAAACGTCACAAATGTGCCGATGAAAAACTACAGAACTCTTTGCAATTACTATGACCAAATGAAGATCAGATTTAAGTATCCGTTCATCGACTGGTAGTGAAATAAAACAATGTGATTTATAAATAACGTTGATAAACGATAGTGTATATTAAAATTAAATTCAAGCAGAACATCATATACCTCTTCTGGGCTTTCACATGTTCATCTAGAACAGCATGAGTAAAACTCATTGGGTTATCTTTGTGAAACAACACCTGTATTAGAATTTTCACAGGAACGTGGCTCATTGCGATTTTAAAAAAAAGAAAATGAAGCGAGTGCGGTATTTAGTGTCTTAAAAAATTATATGGTTAATAGTAGGAAATCGCTGACAAAAGCTGTCCGTAGATCTCAGAACGTATTAACTCAATTTGATGGTATTTTAAATGTAGCCGCCAAACAATCTTTGGAGTATATTAACTTCTAGCGGGGAGTTGCTCTTTGATTTAACTAAAGGTTTTTAAGCGAAGATTTAATTTATACGGTATGAAATTGCTGGAAATTTTGGTAATAATGGACCCCGTTAGAAAGGTGTTGAAATGGGTAAAAATGCCTTGATTGATGAAAATTATTACAATAAACAACTAAAGAATATCTTCATCTTTAGCAGTTAAGCTTCACACTTGCTAAACTAAAAATTTGTACGAACTTCCAAGAGTCAATCAAAAGACCTCAAGAAGTAAGTTTCTTTTGGAAAGTTCCTTCTGGTATAAATAAAAGTAAGCAGACATTTGAAATGAATACTAAGTTAATAAAATCGAAGTTAGCCCAACCAAAGTTATAAAAAGGCGAATTAAAAGTAAAGAAAGCTATTTGTAACCAACGTATAAGATGCAGGACGAATTTGTTATCTACAATTTACCGAGGACTTTGAAAAAGCAACCAACCTGCTGTCATTGTGGTCGGTGCACAGCATAAGCAATGGAATAAGGTAAACAATTCAGTGAAACACAACTGGAAAAAAGCCTTGGCCGACTCGACTTGAACCAATTGGTTGGAAACTGGGCAGCAAAACTCCATCTAAGTCTGTAAGTAACTAACTGCAGTTTAACAGAACGAAGGTAGTTCGTAATGGTTAGAAAGGTGGACTACAATTATTTTCCTGAAAACGTAAAATACCTGAACCTAACTTTTTTATTATTATTTGTATTTGAATTTTATCCTCTCTACAATTATTGTCGCAACACACAAATAATGTAAGTTATGCACACATTTCTACTCATTAATTATTAAAAGAGGAGAAATCAACAAAATGAATCACTTACATTAGAAATAAAAAAATCCTTAACCATGGCAGCCAATATCTTACCCAAACATCGAAATCCAAATTTTCGATAAAAATATATTCCCAATCTCTAAAACATTTTCTCAAAAAATTTGCAGACCAGCTATAGTATTGAGGACAGGTTGCCCTTTACAACTTAAAATATAATTTTAAACTAAGATGAGAACTAAATTCAAATCCCGGGCAAAGTCACCTCCGAATAAAACAATCTGTGGATTTAAAAGACTAACATTTACACCAGTCCTGTCAAAAGTAGTTTGTATACAACGCCAAATATCCTGGACATAACAGCCGTCAAAAAATAGATGGTAAATAGTTTGTTTGTTAATGTAGGAGACAAAAGTTACGTTTGTTTCAGTTTGACTTAAATTTGTATGAGCAGGAGTTTGTAGGGATAACTCTGTGAAGAAGTCGGTACTGAAACTAACAAACTTCTATGTCTAGAGAACACGTAAATGGTATTAAGCAATACAAAGACCATTCTTGACGAGAAATAAAAAAAATCTTCGCACCATCTTAAATATGACTTAATCGGGTGTTTGAAAGGTTGTAGCCGGACTCTATACACGGCTTTACTGTAAGCTGGTCATTCCTCAGCAATACATTTGGATAAAAATTGACTGATGGCATGATGAACATTTCTAAGTAAAGTCGGCCAGTAAGACGTAATAGAACTTAAAATATCACAGTACTTTAAAAATGAGTGGGAATTTATAAATTTTGTGTAAATTTATCTAAAGTAAAAATGTCACCCCTGTGTAATACTAGGTAATACGCAAATTTTATCCCTCCAGCAATCCAATGGTTGTAACAAACAGGTTTGTTCCCAACTTGGATTGAACTAATGTTCCATAGGGGAAGGCTTAAGATGTCTCGTGTGTCAATGAACGAATTTGTAAATAAGAAAACGCTAATTAAAAAATTTCTTTCCAAAAAGGATTCATAACTTTGGAACTAACAATGTTCCCAAAAAATTGCCCTAACCTGAACCTAACTTGAATGAAGACCGTAAATCTGACAGCGAAAATCTGTAATATAACAATGTATTTATCCATTTCGTTGAAAAATGGTGTTACAAAAAGAAAGCAAACTGTTAAAAATTGCTGTAGATTTAGTGAAGCACAAAAAAGATATACAGAGAGATTACAGTACTGATAATTTCAATTAGGTTGCAAAATTTGAAAACAAGTTTTGTGATCTCTTTGCTTCTTGTTAATTTTCTGTCATGCAATTCTTCAACTTTCTTAGGGCGGTAATCAGAGCCTTTTTACAAAAATTTTCACAACTTTAATTTTGCACCCATTTGTACAGTGACTTTAAACTGACAAAAATGATAAAGCTCTGATTGCCCGTTCGAGGTATTTTTTAACAGATTTGGTAAAAAGGTTGGTTGTCAACTGCAGTCAAAGCGGAAACAAACGTAGCCCGCGGTGCGGACGAAGTCCTTTCGTTCATTTTATCGCTACTAAAAACCAGCCTAAGGGGCTGCAGCCACAGAGGCGCTAAAAGAACTGAAGAAAGGCAACATTATGCTATTGAAAAATTGGCCTGGGAAAGAATTTTGTGTTCAGGTCTTTCTGTTTTATGAGTGACCAGATTTCATAGGTTAGACGAAGTCTGGAACGTGCAAAATTAGAAGGGGAAATGAGTTATCCGAGTATTTTGCAGAATACAATAATTTTACTTCCCATACTTAAAAGCTCGAACAGTCCCGAACTGCAAAACTTTAAAAGCTGCATGAACTACACTTTAAAATATTTTTTAATTCACTGCATAAAGAATTCAAATAGGAGGGTTCGTGGTTCCTCTTAAGTCGTAGGCTAAGTACCTCACAAATATAGTTGGTAAAATTCCAAAAGACCAAATCACAAGAATGTAGCCAATGACAAAAAGGTGTGTCTTATCTCCTTAGACAATTTCAGATTGCCAGAGAACAAAAATTTGAACGAGGTGGAAAGTCACCATAAAATGTGGTTTACTTTTATATTGAAAGGTTCCTACTTCTTCTATCAACAACCCGTGTACCCACGTGACTGCAAGGAGGTTTTTGAGCAATGTTCATCACAAAATGCAAGTGGTGTTTACTACATTAAACCAGACGGTTATGACGAGATGTTTGAAGTATACTGTGACAACCATTTAGACGGTGGTGGGTGGACGGTGAGTCTATTAAATTATACAATTAACGAAAAGCTTTCTATCTAATCAGCTAGTTTGGTAATTCGTTGGCTCACGGAACTGTGGGACAAGGGGTGAGATACACAAACCGAGCTCAGCACCAAGTGTACGGCGTTCCCTTGTACTCGTGCAGGAGGTGCATACAACATTCAACAAATCTGATTAGCTAACCCGACCAAAAATAAGCACCCCGAGTTACTTTACGGCAGATTAAAATACATATTTACACCAAAAAGGCAATTTAAACAAAGTCCACTGCACAAAACCACAACTATGATTCCTCCTAATAATATAATTGGGTTAAAGCAGCTTATGCTGTTTGATGGAAAAAAAAATAACCTTCATCGTTAATCTTCAATCTTGCTCTTCCATTTGATAACAACCCGGTAGAAATCATTCACGAAAGGATTTTTTTTCCGGTGAAATTTCACTAATTAGAGCGCTAATTACAATAGACAGAAACTTCATCTACTTTTTTCGGCTAAACTCTTATGCAAAGACAACGGGCTCTTATCTCAAATTGACCAATCACAATGCAAGAAATGAATGACGTAAAATTATGCCTACCCTTTGACACGAAGATGTACGTATTGCCAATGTATCACACATGTTGTGTACATGCATTACAGATCCTTTCACAACCGTTCCCAATACAGAATGACGGTTAGTTTCACACGTATGTAACCCAAAGACTGTTTTTGAATGCCAAACCACAGCATCAAATCAAAGAGAAAGGGAACATTATCTTGAAACTTGGGACGGATTAAAATAGCACAATCAGGGACAAAATTAAAAACTGAACGATGGAGCCGAAACAAGTGAAAAGGAATTTGTCACTGAATCTGGGTTCACAAATGAAACGAACGAATTGCGCAGCCGGTTCGATGCGATGTGCAAATTGGACACGTAAAGGCCGTTCGAATAACGTATGTATCAATTGAACGAAATTTCACTGTCTGTTTTGTTTACGTTTTGCTTGACTCCTTCTCAAAATGACCTTCTGAATATGCATCAAATTCATTGGGCGGAGCTAGAGCAAGATAATAAGGCAGAATAGCGTTTGGAAACCGTTGAAATCTTTTCGAATTTTTTCGAAATTTTGCTCATTTTCGGAGAAAAGACTAAAGTACGTCAGTTTTTAAAGCTTTTTACATATGTATGGAGTACAGCCCATACATTTGATGAACACTGGAAACGTAAAAATAACAGCATAAGCTGCTTTAAGAAAGAATGATGTCACCAAAATTTTCGTGTTGAACGCAAATATTGGAACACGTGTTGTAGGTGTGGGATTGGTTTGTTTATCCCGACGTTTTGGAGAATGTGCGCATGTAGCTATGCACATGCAAAGCGAACTACCGAACAAGTTAAGTATGAGTAAAAAAAAACTCTTCTTTGCCTTGCTCTTCATTACAACATAGTGTATCTTTTGTCCTAAAATTACTTGCCCTATTCGCCCTGTTTACCCTATTTTATTAAGATTTAAGAAGATTTATTTAAAGTCTTAAAAAGTCCCCCCCCCCCACCCACCCCCACCCCAATATTGAACATCTTTCATAAGCACTCTCTCTTCACTGTGATATGCTCTAAATTACAATTCGATGTTATGTTAGGTCTTGTTTTCGGATTTTCACAGGTTTTTCAACGTCGACAAGAGGACAATACCATTACATTCGGACGGACTTTTTCAGAATACGAGAAAGGTTTCGGATTTCTAAATGGCGAATTTTGGATTGGAAACGAAAGATTATCTTTTTTAACAAATCAGAAACGATATCAACTACGTATTGACATGACGAATTCTGCTGGGTCTTCTTTCTACGTGACACACGATTTGTTTCGTGTAAGTGATGAGCGAAGTAACTACAAGTTAACCAGTGTAGGGCAGTACGGCGGAAATGCAGGCAAGTGTATAAAGGCTTTAAACATTGTATTTCGTCTCATGAAAGTGGAGTAAAGGTATGTCTGATTCTGGATGACGTCACAACCCCTTTTTAACTATGATTGCAAACTGTTTGGATGCACCGTCGATAACGTGAACGCTCATTTGATGCGTTATCGCTAAAGTGACTTTATCGACAGCGGATATAATCTGTTCGCATCAAAGTAAAGGCAAGGGCTGTCTATGACGTCATAAGGATTCGGCATACTTTTTATTGCATTTTAATGAAACGTCATATTATCTTAAGTGAAGGAGTCTTAGTTTTTTCTTCTATTGGAATAGATAAATTGATCTTAACTTTTTAAAACTTGTTTGCTCTAATACGCTAAAATAGTACTAAACGCGTTAGCTCTAAGAAAAAGAGCTTATCACATCGGGGACTAGTCCAGTCGCGTCCTTGCAAAGTCGCTTTTAACAACTTCTCCCCTGCAAAGCCTTCCCTTGGAAAAGTCTCCCCTTAACAAAGTTTACCCTTACACAGTCATTCCTGACTTGACTTGCAGACATCACATCATCAGATCATGGGATATTCACAGATCTGATATAAGTATCATAAGTTCTTAAACGAGCCGCTTCTAACCTGCGCACTTTTTATCCAAAAATATTAAGTTGCCATGCTGATCCGTTACTATATGAGATGGACTTTTGTCGTTTACTTGGGCTCAACATGGCAATAGTTTACGCACGTTGAATTCAAGGGTTTTTCAACAGTATGCACTTTTTATATGCTGTAAAAAGTTTATCGAGCTTGATCTTCCCACCCACATCCTCTTTTGATGGCATATATCCAGGGAAAAGATTGTAATAATGCCTAAGTAATATACTATTTAGACATATAAAATCGGATATCCACGAATACGGTATGTGTCCTTGGGACTGTAAAACAATAGTAATACATATGAGATCCCATGCGAATACACTTGAAAATCCCCTAACAGTCAAGCTGTACCTGATAACTGGATAATTGGTATTTTCCTGTCCATTCGTCGCTATATAGATGCATTTATTACTCAAGAGCCAGCAACTAATATTACTCAAAAGCCAGCAACTACTAGTACTCAAGAGCCAGCAACTTCTAGTGCGCCCTCACTCCCAACTGACTGCTACGATGTGTACAGATCTGGTTTTTCTGATGGCGTCTACACCATACAACCAACAAGCTGGACAGAGTCACCCTTTCAAGTCTATTGTAACATGTCACATGGGGGTGGATGGACGGTGAGTGTGATGAAATATATATATTTTCCATGTAAACCATGGGTTGAGTAATATTATCCTCTAGTATGCAAATCAAAATGACAAATTTATTTTATATATCGACTAACTTATTTAGAAACAGATCACGCAATGTGATGGATTAAGGTGCACTTGATAATTTTGAAAAAGTGATTCTTACAAGTATTAGGTAGCAAATCAAGTTAGTGACTTCTCGGTTTAACGAACCTTATTTGCATATATCTTCCTTACTAATAAGTGGTTAACACAGATATAATTTCATGTTGGAGAGGTAAGTAATCTCAGCATTATGTTGAAATTTACATTAAATTTTTAGGCTGCCTTTTGTTCTTGACCTCAGAGTAGAAAACCCTGTATACTTATTTCCCTACTTCTTTGCTATGCTAACTACCAAGCACAATGGCAGAAGGTTCCATTTTAAAGTATTTGGTATGAACCGGCCATGGCTTAAACGAATGATTACGAGGAATTGATTACGAGTGGGTCCTGCAATGCTCACTATGTGTCTTTGGGCAAAGAAAGCTCATTACGAACATTATTTTAAAATCTCTCACTCCTAAAACGTCATTTAAAAAGTAACATATATTTCGTAACCATAGAAATGATGATTATTTTTTCACTCTCTCTCATACTGAAGGTTTTTCAGCGACGCGTAGATGGATCCGTAAGCTTTAACCAAAACTGGGAGGAATATAAAGCAGGATTTGGTTCAGCTGGACAAAACGAAAATTTCTGGCTTGGTAATGAAATACTATACCATATGACAAATCAGAAAAACTATGAATTACGCATTGATGTGAACAGGTTAGATGACGACGAAGATTGGTACTTGAACTATGACTTCTTCCGGGTCAAAAACGAGAAAAAAAATTACCAGCTCAAACTTGGCACTTTTACTGGAAATACAGGTTTGTAAAAGCAACCGATAGAAATTGTCCATACTGAAAAATATTTTGTTTCTATGCAAAAGAATTCTAATACATCATAGCCTAGAACCAGAGTATTTTTTCAAATGATTTCCCAACAAATTTAGTTCCACCTAATTTTCAGGCATTTTCAGTCAAGTACCACATTGGTCGTGTTATTCGGTCAATCAGGTATCTGTCTCGAGTCATGGACGTACTAACTCGAGTCGAGCATTCATGATACTGACTCGGGTTTAGTCCGAGTCATTGCACGAGACAGCATGACTCGAATCCGAGTGAAAAACCCGAGTCGTAACAACTCTGGAAAGAACCCACTCGCAATTGGCGTGTGTTTTTAGTGGAATACTCTTGATCTAAAAGTAGTATTAACACCCATTAAATATGCATACACGGCAAAACTAAGATTTCCAGTTCAAATGTGTCAGAAACTGTAATTTCGTTATAGTGGTGTGAGTTTCTGCATGTTTACCCGACTTCAAATTTTGTTTGAAAAACATGGTAACATGTACAGCAGTGGTTCCGTTCCCTAAGTTTTATGATCAAACTGAATCATATTTGCCCATTGAGTCTAATTACTTGACTATACGGTACCTTTAGTCTAACATAACCCCCCCCCCTTCCCAACTAGTTAAATATTTACACGAATAGACACCTCTACGGAGCTCATCCTTTTCTTTTTATAGTTGCGTTTTTAGCGTTGCTTGAAATTCACATTTTAAAAGAATCTACATGCTCCCGTTGGCATCAAAATTCACATGTTCCCCGTCTCGTTATTTTGGGTTTCACTAGAACCATGTTGTTCAACGAAGCATGCGAGATCCGATGTCCACGTTAACGTAAAGGACTACAAATTTGTCTCTCTCGGAATCCTAGTGTGTGGTCGTGTTGACAGAGCATTCGTCATTCATTTAGACAAGGCATCCTCAAATAGCGAGGCGCGCGTCACTTGTGGCGCGCGACGCGGTTTGGAGTGGCGCAAAAATACTGGAAGAATAGTGAAAAATTCAACTTTTTCATAACCTTTTTGACAAGAATTGTTCTATCTCAAAGATAGCTACTGTTAATAAATCTTATACTACCCACAGACTGACGTCACATACCGACAACGTCCTATTTGTTCTCACATGAAAGTAAAATCACCGTCACTGCTTACATTTATTAGAGTCAGGGCTTTGTCGATTCAAAGTTAGTGAAAAAATTTGGCTGGAAAAATTGAACAAATTTTGCACCATTTTGCATGTAAGCCCCTTTTGAAAAGCAAAAAGTTTCAAAAGGGGAGGGGGTGTCTTCCCTCATATCCCTTCCTAGGACATCGATCGTGCATTATTTCAGTAATATTTAGCAATGTGGTGCTTCAGAAAATTTCATTGAGGAAGCCTGATTCAGACGGTCCGAGGTTCGATTCTCAGACCGGGCTGGTGTGAGTGATGCTTCGCATGAGCATTCTTGTAATGTGAATTTATTATTTTTTATTATGTTTTTATTTTCATTTATTTATCTTTATATAAGCAAATTAGTGGGCTTAGTAAACATAGCATTTTAGTGGACTTAACTATTCAAATATGAAAATAAACCACATTTGGAGTCAACTACCATTTGGTAGGGTTATAAATACCCGTTTAAAAGTGTTGCTGTGCGGACGTTGCTTTAACCCCTTTAATGGTAATATACCCATCAATGTTCAGGGCATGTTAACTATGAAACCGTAATCACAGGGGGCTGCAACTACTTAATTAACCATGATGTATTATGACATTGATTTGAGTACAAGCATTTATTCGTCACCCCAAAGCAAATCCAATACTCTCAACCTACATACTTCTAGCCGCCTCCCTCCCAAATGTTTTAAACTCATCCTTCAGGCTTCAGACATTATCCGGGTTATTGGTTCAGTGTATATCCTGGTGAGCATGCAAGGCCCTAATGTGTAATCAAACCACTCACATTACGTGTTAAATGAGCTACTCTGTTTTTTCATTTGTACGTCAGTCAAAGAGCTGTGTTTACTAAGAACTTTTGTAGACAACCTGTAAAATTGAAGTCTGGGCTGACGAATGACAGCTAGTTTAATCAAGAGCATCCTCAAAAAGTAAAAAATCGTAAATAACAAATTGAACAATAATATCAAGTTATTTTATTAAGTTGCATGGGCTATAAGATTTATAAGAAAGAAGAAAACACACGATGCTGACAAAACAAAGCGTGAAATGGCTTGTCAGAAATTTGAAAATCCAAATTGGTGACTGAGATTTATTTCCTGGCTTCTTATCACAAAGGATGAGATCTTACTCACCGATTCAATAACATGTCTAAACCGTTTGTTTATTTCCGCAGGATACGATTCTATGAATTATCACCGTGATCAAGACTTCTCAACGCCTGACCAGGACAACGACGATCTTGGTTATTCTTTTTATTCTTCCTATTATAATAACTGTGCCTATTATTATGATGCCGGCTGGTGGTTCAGTAATTGTTATGATGCTAACCTAAACGGAGTGTACGGCAGTTATGATTTTTATATTTACGGTTATTATTTTGGTGATGATTCTTCTTCTTCTTCTTCTTCTTCTTCTTATGATCATAATGATTACAATCTCCAATACGTTCAGATGAAAATACGTGAAATCTAAAGACATATCCAGTCGTAAAGTTTTGATTGAAATCATAGCTATTTGAATGATAAAAGTGATGTTACAAATTGTGATTTTGTATGTTAGTTAAATGTAACCGTCTTTTTATAGTGAGTTGTATAAGCATTCCTTATTCATTAATAACAGAAAATAAAATGTTAATAAAAATTCGGTGAAAGACCTATCTTTTCTCCAAGTCTTAAGAAAGAATTTCGACACAATAGACAAGTTCGAAATTTCTTCAAGGCAGCAAGGGGCAGTATTGCGCAATGGGTCAAAGGGTAACACTTTTAAATGCGCTTACAGATGATTGCGGTATGTTAACACACGTGCAACAGCATGCTTTGCGCTACTGGCGCAGCGTTGCTATGTCTTGTTACCAGTTGACCTGAACTGAAAGGTCACTAACGCATGCGCAGAAACAAACTTGGAGCTCCTCTATAATTTGCGAGCACGCACATTGCTGACAAATCACGATAACTGGTTTTTCGTACATCTTACTGCAAGAGATCACCCACTACAAGCACACCCTCTAAAAGTAACCAGGGGTGGAGAAAAGGGGTACGGCTACCCCCAAGTCGTCTCGCACTGCATATCCCCAGATTAACCTTTGCAATAGGCCTATGGACATTTTTTTACTCTCCCAAGAACAACCTAAACACTTTATCGGAAGATAACTACGAGCAGATTTGGTTAGACCTACCTACCACAAAGAAGATTGACCATTTTAAGGCACATATAGTTATTACTGGAACGTGTCCCACAATGACGTAGCTAGACTTGTTTGCAGGGGAGTATGAACATTACTGTATCAGGAACGTTAAGTGGCGTGCGAAGCGCGTCGAAATTTTTGCTCTATTCAGCAAATAATTAATCGAAGCCCACACCTTCGATTGTAGGATTTCCAGACTTGCTCGGGTCCTTTTCCGCCTACTTATGTGGCTCGTCCTCAGGTACATTTTCCCATCTGCCCGATGCATTGGCATGCGATAACTGCAGACGTATCCACGCAATTGGACAACTACGCAGGGCGATTTCGCCATGTTGTTTTCCAGTGTTTCCATGAACAGAGGGAATTTTCAATATTATGGTCTCATGTTGCCTTAAATTTCACATTTATTGCCTTGATTAAATGCAAATAGCCTTTCCGTAGCTACTTTTGTTCTTTTAGTGGACTAACGAAAATAAAAAGAATGAAAAACATCCAGATCATATTTGCAAAATATTTCTTTAATGAAAATTGACAGATCAGTGTTGTGGAATCAGTGGAATTACCCTTCTCGGGTGAAAAGGCCTGGTCAAAAGGCCTAGTGAAAGGGGTTTTCGTTTTTTTCTCCAGTGTTTCCATATTTTAAAAACAATTTTCCAAGATTATCGTCTCAATTACCTTAACTTCCATATTCAATGCCTGGATTTTATAAAATTCATCTTGTTCTAGCTATTTTTGTTCTTTAACAGGGCTTAAACACATGTAAAGAATAAAAAACATCCAATTTACTTTCTCCAAATTATTTCTTTTATGAAAATTCACCCGCCAGTGCAATTCACCCTTTCGTGTAGATACATATTTGTACAATACTGGTACTGTTAGTGTGAAACAGCATTCCTAGCGTACGAACGTGTGTGTCTGTGATAACTGTATAACGTGGCGAGACGTGTATATACATGTAGGCTCAGACGAACATGCAATGCACAATTGGAATTTGTTCAGTGAAATTGGTTAGTCGGTTCGTTCGATGGAGTTTTACGGCTCAGTTGCTATCCAATTTGTTTAGCCGGGCTTGTTTTCCCTACTTCGTTGCTTATCCTGAGCCCAAGTGCAATTAAATGCTGTATACGGAGCGTAAAAACGATAAAGGCTGACCATGGCACTAATTGGGCAGGGGTCTGGAAGTGCCATTGCAGCTCCCTGGATCGAGTAATAGCCTATACACTGTGCATTCAATACTGTGTGTAATGTAAATTGAGGCAAACTATCCTAAGAGAGTTTGAGAACAGGCACCTAGAGGCTAGGCCTCTCCTGCGCCTGTGTTACTTCCTGACATTCATGATGGAACGTAGAATTTCCTTCGGTTTTCCAGCCAGTTGTTTTGGGATCAGTG
This sequence comes from Holothuria scabra, assembly GCA_037179385.1. Lineage (NCBI taxonomy): Eukaryota > Metazoa > Echinodermata > Holothuroidea > Aspidochirotida > Holothuriidae > Holothuria > Holothuria scabra. The sequence goes on from CM074187.1 coordinate 36,210,655, forward strand.
TGGGGGTTGGGGTTACTAGCATTTGGGCAAGTCGTTATAAGGGTTAAGTTTGGGATAAAGGTTACTGTTCCTAACATTCTGCGGCACCCTTCACCTATCATGCGCATACGCAGCCGTATTCAGGTGGTCGGGGTGGTATGGTGAATTCCACAAACTGAAATGGGCAGGGGCTGGTACCGGGACACCGACCATTTTCCCCATCAAACTGACTCACTGAAAAATCATGTCTCGTAAAGCCACCAATGGGAAGGTGCTAGATGATGTAACTGAGTTACCGGTAGGTCTATGTCAGGGATTCAATTGCCGGTTGTTTGTAGTCTGGTCTTCAAAGTGAAGAAAAATATCGAAGTTAGTAACATATAACGTTGTAAATGGTTCGGCTACTTTGCTATCCTGAAGCAGGCACCTTTGGAAAGTGTTTGCTTTTTGCTTTATAGGGGGGATAAGATGTAAAATAGTGCTGTTTGAAAACATGTGGAAGCATACTGAAACACGCATAACGGCCGTCAGTTGTGGAATTTAGCTCCTTCTGCTCAGACAAACTCGGTCAGATTACTGATTTCCGACTGGGATTTCCCCTGACTTGCCGATTTCCCCCGACTAGGCCTACACCCAGAAGTGCAGGGGGCATGCGGCCTATGATGTCCCAGCTGCAGCCAACGACAAGGCCTTCTGCTCCGCAGCGCCTCAATGATGATGACCTCTTTATGCTGAAAGTGAAGTTTATATAGTTGACCTAGCTCTTGTGTAATCACATGGGTCTGCTCTATATAGTTCCCCATGTCATATTGGTCCCTGCATGGTCTCATTGGCGGTCTTCCTAGCAACTCATCAGAATTAGGAATAGGTTGTTGGTAGTAGCTTATGATAGGGTCAAGTCTACGAGTTCGGGTAAGGGGGCACAATCGCGTGAAAACCTGAAGTCGGACCAATATCAGATGTAACAAAAGATTACTTGCTCACATTTGGCACACATCGGATTCCAATGCACATTTCACATTTCAAGATCTTGGAATAATTAAGTACCCTTCAACCATTTCAAAACTTATTTGTCCAAACCCAACCAAACTAGCCATTTCCGAGTCTCCAACAGAGACCGATCCCCAATTTAAGGGTCATGGGCTTCGATATGTACTTGCCATCAAGTACAGACTGTCTAGTTTAATAATTGAACTTGTATTGTAGAATTTTTCGATGCCAAAACTTTACTTCCTAGACACTCCATTGCCTTTTTAGACATCTATTTGGAAATCAAAAGCGGAAAATTTGGATTTTTATAAAAGTAAAATTAGGGAAACAGAACGTTGGTTGACGTAATGATCTACTATCACAAAATTTTCAATTTCTTTTTCCATCTCCAAAAGATGGGAGAGCTTTTACCTGTTTGACTTTTTTAAGTGCGAGTATTAATGAATTAGGGGTCGTTATTTGCAACGCGCGCCGAAGATTAAGCCTTTTTAAACAATAATATAAGTTTTTTAAGCTTGTGTTGGAGGGAATAGGGAATTTTATGAAAGAAAAAGTTGGTGAAACCACGTGGTACGTGACTTTCTTATGTTACGCAGGGCAAATTTCAGATTTTTCTTTTTATTTTTTGTTTTGAACCAAGGGGGACATTGCATCTGTTTTTATGTCCATGGTGCCCCATGGCCTGCTACTTCCCAAGGTTCCAGACATCTGCAGCTAGCCGATTTCGTCTATCAAGATGTAACACCTCCGTCATCAGTTCTTTCAACGCGTAAAGCACGTATTCGTACATATTGAATTGTATCTGTAGCTTTTTGTTCGTTTTTGTGAGGCAGTTACAAGAACTATTGGAAACACATAGCCTAAGTGAATATTCTTTTCCATATTCAGAATCTTCAATTAATCCACTTTCGCTGGGATATCCCCACGTAATCCCTAGAGTTTGCTCGGGCGCTTTTTAAACAATGCGTCAGTAGCGTGCGTGATTGGAGGGTGGGCGAGTCATTCCCCAGCCCTGCAAGTAGACGTGGGTATTAGCTAGCCGGAGAAATCACTTGAAAGTAGTCTGATCGAGCAACTTAAGCGGATTGGCCATCAAGCGTGTTTAAATATGCTTCAAAATGATGAAAATTGACACTTTTTCGCATCTCAGCACTATTAAAAAGGCTTTTTTCCAAAGGGTTGGGGAAACTCCTTCTTTAGACCCCTTCCCCGAGCTATGAAAGATGAAACCTTCCAAACTTTTTATTGAAACTTCTATGATACGATATCTTCCAGTTGGTTAGCACGGAGCAAACGGAAAATCATGACATCCCAGTACACCATTTATCTTCATATCGGTCATAATAAGAGTTATCAGTTTGCGTTTAGGAAGTTTCGATGGCGAAAATCTTCCGGTGCTCCTCTTGTCTTCCGAAGACTCCCATTCACGTAGTCCGGGGAATTCGCCGTTTGACCCCCCCCCCCCCCTACAAAAAAAAAAAATAAATAAACTCACAATTCCTGTGTATGAAAGTGTTTCTCCGGCAAAAAGTAGGTAAATAGTTTGATATTAAGAGACTGGTACAAAGCAAATTTTAGTTGTGAGATCCACATCTCCGCTGGAACGAATTGCACTCAGAAAAAAGCAGTCATCGAGGAAAATATATGGTATAATCTGTCAAAAATGAGTTAAATACTTGGACGGAAGTGGTGCCGCCTTCCTCTGTAACTTAATTTATTGTGTGTAGGGTAAAGGGATGTGGAGACACTCTCTGCTTCCTCCATTTCCTGCAAAAACGAAGGAATTGCACTTTTCTGAAGTTCGCGATCTACGGAAGAAGAACAACAACAATCAGAGAGTTGTTATTAATAACAACTCGCTGGAACCATACTGTATATTTGTTTTACACGATACGAACCTCTGGAAACATGAGCCGTTTGAGGTTACATGACGGTATTATATCTCCCTATATTAGGCTACTAGAGCATTTTAAACTGTACCACAAGTCTAAGACTTAAAAAATTGTAATACACAGCATGAAAAAACTCAAACAGTTCTCCCATCTTCATTCCTGAGCTAGGATATAAAACTGTAAAATGTTGAAGTGTATTCACTCAATTTAAAATGGCACATTACACAATAGTTTGTGAAGTTATCATTGTACTACTGAAATTACAGTCTTTTTATTTCTTCGTTTTCCGGAAAGCTATAGAACCATTTACCAATCTGTGATAGCAATCTTCCTGTTATGTTTGTGGTTATGTGATTCATTGAACTCTCCTTTTACAAATAACTTGCTGTTTATGAAAATATGAAAGGTTCAATACCATATAAACATTCCAATTTCAAACAGAAACAAACCGCGTCATATGAGTTGTACCGTAAGGAAGTCACAAATTGTTGCACAATGGACTATTGTGATTTAAGTGAATAAATTTCAACATTTGATAGTTCAGCAATGAAACAAGATATAGGCCTATGACAATAAGAGTTGAATGAAAACATTTTTTTTTTTTGCAACCTCTAAAGTATATTTTTATAATTCTACATTTCAGACTTGAGGTACACTTTAAAATACCTTTTACAATTAGAGAAAAATGTTTTGCATACTCAATCTCCTCCCCGCCTCTTAATTTTCTCGCCTCATTCTTCGCGGGCGTAACCACCACATAAGATTAAAGTAGAGAATGGTTTTAAAGGCCTAGTCCTCTAATCCCAAACAGTTTTACGTTCCCTAACCAAATTTCTTAAGCCCCTCCCTTAACTGTCTAAAATTCATCCAGACACAATCCCATTTGTTGCGTCAGGATGAGTACACAAGACCCCAAATGTGTAATCAAAACGCTCTCAGTACAGTACGGGCTGTGAAATATAAAGCTTTGGCACTTTGCATTGTCTAAACTAGTTGTTAATCAAAGAGCTGAGAAAAATTGAGAATTTCTGTGGACTACTACAAAATTTGTAGTTTGGGGTAAGAGTGTTAGCCTTTTAAGTCTACAAGTCTGTCTCTAAAAGTACAATAAACGCCCTTGATGTGTTGGCATTGCTATTTTCTCAATGATGATCTAAAAATAGTTTCCCCTGGTAGAAAAAAATCAAATTCAACCCAATGTAATATCTAACTTCGATCAAAACAAATGCAGTCATTTTAGAAATGTAGTCTGTGAAAGACTCGAATATCAACAACCAATTCTTTGCAGAATTCCTGCAGTGTCTGTGAAGTAAAAGTTTGATTCAAATCTGGAAGGATTCGAAATCAGAGTGTATCTCTGTGTAAACGGAAATCACTCGTCTAGAGTAACTTGTATAAATCCTAAGACCACACATTGGTCAAAAGCCAACAGTTTGCTGGCAATATCTAAGATACTAAATAGGCCTATGCGATTTAATATTAGTTCCTTCTTTTGTGCCAAATCATTGGAAATTATTCAACCAGTTGGTTGTAAATGAAAAATTTATTTCGAAAACGAAATCTGAAATGTCTACTGATTTTAGTACCTTGTCTGTTTTGTTATATGGAACAATGCACCGTCAACTCATTGTTCTTTTCTATGCAAAGGTTGTAAGTTGGAGTCCTGGCCGGGTCATACCATTGTACTTGGTGCTCAGAATAAGCAATGGAGTAAGGGAAACAAGCCAGTTTGCCACAACTGGAAGAGGGACCTTGGCCGGCTCGACCTGAACCAGTTTCTCAGAAAGTATATCTAAATAACTCTTCTATACAACCCTGTGGCATAAACTCACAATAATTTAGAAAGGTTTCAATGTTAGAAAAAATGAAAAATGTAATACAATGAAGATTCCTTAACAAACATACAATGCCAGTGACTGGAAAATGAACTTAGAAAATTCAAGAAGTGTTTCCAAGACAAGGCATTTTTACTGTAGACTTGTTCCTCACCTGACTCTTCCAAATGTATGCTAAACAGTGGCGTAGCTACTGGGGGGGGGGGGGCAGGGGGACAAGTTGCCCCCCCCCCCCGGAAAAATTTTTGGGGAAATTTGATGAAAATGGAGAAATTTGATGAATCTTCTTATTATTACAAAAATTTCTCAAAATTTTTGTTAGAATAAGAAATTGTGAGACATTTTTCATACATAATTCGTATTTTCATGCAACAAATTAACTCAGATTTCGGCAGTGTCGCATGAACCGGCCCAATTCGCGTTCCACAGAAATGTCCTCGCCGCGTAGCAGATTGAATGTTCTCTTGTGCTTGTATTCGCACGGGGGTTATGATCAGTGCATTTCAGTGCACAGGAAGCTGTTATTCAGGTGATACTTTGGGAATTCAGTAAAAGGATGTGAAAACTGACAAGTCACTACCGTAGACCCCCGAGGTTGTTATGTTCTTCTACAAGCTAGCAGTAGCTGTACGATTTTACTCTGTGTAAATAACGATGGATGGGGCTGAAACAATCCATGGCCAACGATAAACTTAAAGTTAATCTAGAAATTAGAATTAACAGGATCCGTTGGCACACTCAGATTTGTTACTTAGCTTAATCCTTGGAGGCTTACAAGCTAGTTCGGGAAAATAGCTTTCTGCTCACTTTGAGTGTAACAATAAATGGACAATGAGTACCTTGTAGCCTTCTACACTTAACAGACTGATTTTCTAACAGGATATGCTGTGTGTTCGAGCCACTATTAGGCCTCCTTAGTGGCGTGCGAAGGGGAGACCATTGGGCCATGCCTCCTCGCAGATGCCATTTTTTCTTTGTTCTGAAAAATACGTAGTTTAACTTTATTAACACACATTTTACTTCAAAAGATAGCATATGTGGCATCAGATTGTTTATAAGGACGCCCAATTTTTCAAAAATTTTCAAAGGGGAAGGATTGTCCCTGCAAGGTCTTTCAGTGATGCCAATTTGTTTTTAATTCCTACAAATAGACCTAGGCAAATTCTGTCAAATTCCAATTTTACTTTATAAGGTAGACTCTGTATTCCACTTGTGGCATCGCTAAAAAAGACTACATGTTTAGATTCTCTTTACAAGCATAAATACGCTATTTTGACCATCTGAGGGGTCTGATTTTTCGAAATTTTCTTTACGCTCCGCGCCAACCAATGTTGGCGCTTCGCTCGGTCTTTTGGGCAAAATTACATTTTGGGGGTAAAATTAGCTCTTAACTCTCTGATCACTTTGCAGTTTGCGAACATTTTGAAGTGAGCATTTTATTGCAAACGACAAAAGAAGAAAAAGACTGGCTAGATTCTTCGTATTAGCCTGGAAAATACTATTTCCGGCCATCTAAGGGGTCTGATTTTTCCAAATTTTCTTTTCGCTCCGCGCCAACCAATGGTGGCGTTCCGCTTAGATAATCCTTATGACAAAATAACATTTTGTGGCCAAGAAAAACCACAAATACCGATCAATGCTCTTTTATTTTGACTCCTAAAAGTGTGCATATTTAATGACAAGTTTTGCTTCGTAGGGTAGCATAAATGGCATAAGGAAATGCATGTCAAGACACAAAAGTTTCAGTTTTATCCTCATGAACCACCACGATTCAACTTTTAACACTGTTCCTGTCAAAGTCGAAAATCTTGCACCATTTTGCATCTAGGCTCCTTGAAAACGTCAAAAAAATTCCGGACACCCCTCCCCTTAGACCATACTGCACGCCCCTCCCCTTCAGGGAAATCCTGCGTTAGCACATACAAATAAACCAGATATTGTTTACCAAAATAATATACTTTGTTATTTCCGATTGCTCTATGTTTTACTTTAAGATTAAAATACAGGTAATATTACAAAATGACATGGTAATGTTGTTATACTTGTAAGTTTGCATATTTTATATGAAATACATACACATTGACCGGGAAAAGTTTTGGGGAAATTTCATACCTTTGCCCCCCCCCCCCCCCCCCTGGAAAAAATCCTAGCTACGCCACTGATGCTAAAAGATGAATTTATTGCATTTCGTTGGACATATTTGAAAATGGTGAAAATAAATATTTTCCACACAGAGTTGCTACAGAACATTAGAGAATTCTGCTCCTTGAAAGAGGACGTCATGACTTGTCCGATTGCGTAACGACTTGGCCAATTTTTCAACAATGGAAAACCGAAGACAACAATAGGCGGTCACTGAACAATGTAATCTGCAACAATGCTGCTTTTAACAGTTGTGTAACCAGCAAGGACTTTGAAGACAAGACAAGTTTGTTCAAGTTTCAAGGGAATGCATTCTCTAATGAGTTTCACGAAAAAAGGGTACATCATTCTCTAACTATGTGATGACGATCGGAGTACAATGCCTTGCAAAGTATAAAAACAAAAGATTGAACCTAGTCACTCTCTAATAGAGTAAAATGTCCAATTTACTATATTAGAGTGACAATTCATTCCAAGAAGAGAGACATTCACCCCAAGAATACAAAAACTCACCCCAGGAAGAGAGACATTCACCCCAAGAATACTGAAATTCACTCCAATACGAGTGAAAATTCTCTCTTGAACGAGTGCCTCCAGGAATCACTCTTTTTTAAGAGTGGTCCCTGCAGGTTCTCTATCAAGAGTGAAACTTCGCTCTTTTGGGTTTTTTGGAGCGAATTTCCTTTTTCTCGGGTTGAGTTTCCGCTCTGTTAGAGTGAACCTTATAACTTTCACTCTTGTAACGAGTGAAATTTCACACTCTTATTTTTAGACTATATGAAGATTTCATATTTTGGAGGTACCAGCCAATTTCAGAATAATAACGAAAGTGCACTCGAGTTTGTCTCTCCAACGATCTAAAACCGTGTCTGTGTTTCGTGTTTAGCTCTAGAGAGAAAGTAACCTAGTACCTTCCTATACTTTTTCCCTATTTTCCTAAGTCAGTCCAACCCTGCAGTTGTCTGATAATATTATCCATTCATTTTTGGAATTAAAATACAGCTATTCGACTTTGCGGGAGGGTTATCTTAAGGGTATTTTAAAGGCAACGTTATCAAACTACAAGGGAAATGCACTTTATGTCTGTGATTGCACGGAAAAAAATTATCATATAAGACTATTGAGTATTATTTTATGCAGTAGCTGACGGACGATATGTCACAGTCACTATAATCTATGCCTTGCTGGCCTCGTTGAAGCTTGCAAATTCGGTGCTAATTTTAGGCGAAATATATGTAAGGGAAATTTTGTCGTTTCGGTTACAGCTAGTGGAGGTCTTAATTTGGTGCGATAGCCAGTAATGACCAAAATGGAATCCATGCTTCAAATCTGTAGACCAAGACACTTCCACAATTCAGTTTAGGGTTTGAGAAAATCTGGGAGGAATCGAGTCTTTTAGAAGCGGGGCAAGAAACGTCGTTCTTTTGGCTGAGATTTTGTATTCCTACAATACATTCCGATGTGTTCATGGATGTCACGAGGAAAGCGCCCTACCGTCTTTAATTTTTCCTCCGACAGCCAATCCTCACAGCCACCAAAAGTCGCTTCTTTTCTAATTTGAGTATGCATGACGTCACAGCCTTAGCATATATAATTAGCAAAAACTAGCTGTTTTTAAATCCAAATTTCGACATGAAAAATACATAATATAACAAAATCATCAGTAAAATATATGGAGAACACATTTTCCGATAGTTTCGCAACATTTTTGAAGTATTTAATACACAAAGTAATGAATTTGAGACGATTTGTTATACTCGTAAAAACAGTTTTCCTTCTGTTCGAAAAAACGAGTCTTTTGGCACGGTATGCCAGAAAGAGGGTACATCAGAAATTTCCTTATCCACCGAAAAAATCTAACATTACCATGAAATATTTCTGATTACGGTCAGGTATTTGCAAAGTTTAGAGCAGGTCTTGACACTGCCTTGCAGCGTACGTAAAAGCCTACTTTCCCGTACTGAGGTGTTTGCATAATTTGCGCGAAAATGGAACTACACCAAGCGAGAAAATATCCTCCACATAAGTGTTAATCATGTTAACCTCGTCGAGTAAGTGGCGTAGCCAGGATTGACTTTTTAGGGCCTGGTACCTCCGAGGGTCAGGCGTGGCAAGACTATCTAAGCGGAGCGCCACCATCAGTTTGCGCGGAGCGTAGAAGAAAATTTGGGGTTTGCAAACCCCCAGATGGCCGGAAACGGCACTTCCCACGCGTTTTAAGCTGAATGTACCCAGCCTTGAAACACGAATCTCATGTCTGCCACTTCTCAAAAACTGAGAATGACAAATCAATCTACGAAAAATGGTAATACATTTTTAAGGACCCCAAAAGTGGGCATTTCTGATCTGTGGCCTGGGGGATGAGACTAACGGGAACCGGTTTCTCCCTTTCCCTTAGGAAAAGTTGTAAACTTAAGAGGGACCTGCCGTAGATCACTAATGCGGCAATATTTGAATGGATGTTACCTTTAATAGGAAAACCAAAAGTAGTTGTGCCCCCTTTGAGAAATTTTCTTTGCGTTAGATTTCCTAGATGCAAAATAGTGCCTGGTTTGGCTTTGAACTAATTATAGGCCCACGTTTTAGGATTTTCCTAACGGCGTGGGTTCCGAGGGCCGGCCCCTGGTGGGGTCCAGGAGCAAAGCCCCGGTGGGGGCACAGGGGCGAAGGCCTCGGAAGCTCCTGGGTATTTACGAAATTGTAGGCATTAAAATGATGCATTTTATCTTCAACTTGGAATTACATAAGATGGGCACTTAACAGAACACAAATATCACAATTTGACTTTCATCAATTATATCCTTACTCCGTATGATTTAAGAAGGCCGGAATAATGCAGATAATGCAGAGGGTGCGAGGATGGATTACTTAAAATTGAGTTTCTTCAGGGACTCCCTCCTTGGTGTCCCAGATCTTCTTTTCAGAAAGCTAGGGGGATTTTCATGTGATGTGAACTCAGGCCTTATAATGATAGGGCGCGCGAAATTGAATGAAAACTAGAGAAAGGATAGGCCACTTTTAACCTTAGCTAAATAACGGTGCTCCCCTAAAGACATCCTTACTGAAGCACAAACATACTCTGGTTTCCCATATAGCTGTATAGTCTTTTTTAGGCGACTTTCAAAGAACCGTTACCTGTAAAGGGGCGCGCGGAGCGCGTCGAAAAATCGAACTTTTACTTCATCTCAATAGTGAAATTGAAATAAAATTAGGCAAAGAGTGGTCCCTTTTCACCACAGCTGAATAAGGGTGACCCCTGAGGATATTTGTACTAAGCAAAAACGTACCGTTGGTCTCCCGTAGAGTCCTTTTCGTGAGACTTTTATAGAGTCCTTATCTGTGATGGGACTCGCAGAACACGCCAAAAAAGGACTACTTTTGAGACATCTCAAAAGAGAAATTAATGGAAATTAGAGAAAGGGTGGGTCCCTTTTCACTTAGCCGAAAAAGTGTGGAGCTCCAGATTAGGGTCAAATAAGATCATCGTCCTTTCAGAAAGCTTGGGGCACTTGGTCAGAGAAGGGGACCAGAAGAAGACCGCCTCCCTGCCTCCCCCTTTCACTAGTTTCGGTAGAGCTTCATCTACGGCCCGGGCACTGGTGATGAGTTTCAGTGACAATGGAAGAGGTGTTCTGCAAGAAGTAACCCCGAATCCTGAAATATTTAAAACGGGTGCACGCGAAGCGTGTCGAAAAAAGGAGCGTTGAGACCTTTAATGAAAGGGTATTGTTTTATTTAGTTTTCAATGCAGTAAATGAACTGTTTAAACATTATACAACTTAATTAAGTATCACTCGCGTAGCTCTGTCAGTTTCAGTTTGTATTTTTGTAGCTAAAGCAACAAAAGACGTAAAAAACAAGTTCTGGAAAATGTGGGGACAATTGCCCCCCCCCACTCCCACCCCCCCCCCCCCGTAATCCCGCCTATTTTACATACATTCATGCATGTTCTTAATTGTTACACATTCTATTTATTTACTGTTTTTGAAAGAAATACTTCAAAGTTTATTTCCGTTCAAAAATTTTATTTTTTTTCTCAATTACTTTATCAGGACGCAAAAAATCTGGGTGGCCTGAAGAAAATCTGGGGGGCCTAGGCCCCCAGACCCCCCTCCTACGCCACTGAGTCGAGTCTTCCTTAACGTTTAATTTACATATATATATATATAGAAGGAAAATTACACTGAGAGTCAATTTTTGAAAACCTTGTAACGATTTAGTGGCTACCGATGCAAGGGTTATAGTGATTGTATCTTGAGTACGTTAGAACCTTGAGTCGATCACCACAGTATAATACAACGTAAGGCACGATGTACAACACCTATTAATTGACCGATCCATGGTAACCATCTGATATATATGGCCATACACTTTGCACGTACCATATTATACAATCAGTAAATCACACTTATTGTACTAGACTCATAAATAATAGCAAGCAATAACATGACAGAAAAATTGTGGCATTAAACTAGACAATATAGAGGTAAAATGGAGGGATATTGGACTGTATATAGCTCTCTCTTAAGGCTTGTTAGTGAACTCTAGCTGGGGGTAACGCTATACAGTCAAACCTTATCCTTAGGTGGTGAGGTCGAAGAAATGAAGATCAGATACACTTTGTTTAGTAATATTAGTTGTGAACAGCATGTGGAACTGGGTGGGTCTGAAGTTTTTCTAGGGAACTGGGTACTCAGTACACAACCCCCACCCCCAACAACCTCTGGACTGGAAGCAAATCAACTGGGAGTCCTATGTAACAATAGGTCATTAATTAATTCCAGTTAGTGACAAAATCTTTGACTGTAATATGCTATTACTATGGGGCAATTGCTACATTATTCATCTCCTCTCTTATACAAGAAAAGGGTAGATAGCAATGCAAGCTCTAATCTTGACCTTAACTCCCAAATGGGCCTAGAGCACTAGTAGGTATAGGCTAAACTATATAGGCAGTTACATTTCAACAGGAGCAGGCTGAGAACTAAGGCACAATTAATTCGTTTGTTTAGGAATATGATTCAGCACAACAGTACAAAAATAAGTAAGAAAACTGAGAACAATGGCCCCTGGGCAAAATAATAAACAAAAAATCCTTAGACTGACGGAGCTCTAATTAGGTGGGCGTTCCATGCATGCATATACTCTAAGTATATAATTCCGCAAGTCATTTCCCTTTGGCAAATTCTTGACTTTGTCTTGTAAAACCACATGAACCGACAGGCTGGTAAAGTGTATGTGTAAATAAATATAGTCTATATATCAATTGTTTCATATAGCCTGCAATACCTGTAAGTGTAACACTAATTTGCTTATTTTGGTTCTTCATCTTCATCTTTGGTACTGTTCATTGCTCCGATTCAACTCATAAGGGGCATATGACGCTATAATTGTGTGCTACAGGCCTCTTTAAATTTTTTACAAGCTTTTTCTGGAATGGAAACTCACTCATACAGCAAGCAAGCACTAGTAAAGTAGTATCTGTATCATGATCACAGATCATCAGTACACATTCATACAGTCACTATGTACCATAGTGTGCAGTTTTAGCATGCATAGGCCAAGGCCTATAGGCCTGTAAAATTTTAATGTTATTTGTTAGTGGTTCAATACCTTAAAAGGGCCTACAATATGTTAGTCGTATTAAAATTCACTTTATTACTTGGCACAAGGACTAAAATAGTATCCTAGTTAGCAGCCTAGAATCAAAAGACAATGACAATAGTTTACCATGTGTTAACCATAACGTTACCGCCTTGCGCGATGCTCTACGTGGCCAAAAAGTGCAAAATTCCAACTTGCAAAAACGTTCGTTGCGACTATTTTGTTGTTTTGCTCGTAGTGTAATAGGTATCAGTAGTTAGTTTTATGTCTCAAACACTCGATTTTGGCAGTTTTATACCCCAGTGATCCTGAATACGGTCAGGTATTCGCAAAATTTGAGACCAGTCAAAAAACCCCTCCGAAAGTTGACCTGTTTTTGATGGAAAATTTGTCTATGATATTGCGAAAGAAACAATACCTCATGATATTTTTAGTAAAGAAAAGACTTTAAGATTTCAAATTACCAAGGATACAACATCAAGGAACGCCTTTTTATGTATTATTCAGAAGCTTGAAGTTCCCCCAGCATGTTAGGTACCTATTTTGCGAAACTCATCATTTTCTCTTGTGGGCGGAGTTTCCATTTTAGAGGATCACGTCACAAGCCTCATTTACGCTTAAAGTGACGCTCGACTGTCAACCACTTGTCTCCGCAGACATATGGCAGATTTAATGTTATGAGAAAGATAGTGCCGTTGACCGTAGCAAGAGTTGATTAGAAGTAGTTTGCAATGCTGAGTGTTATGATGTGCTACATTAAATAAATTCCTATAGCGAGTGATATTGGATTAATCCGAAGCATTCCAATGGGTAACAACATCAAAGACAGCTTTGGGTAGCTTACTATCACATTGTTCATAAACAAAACTATGAGTGCAATAGGAATAAATGTCTCTTGTATAGAGCAAGTCGTTTACCCAGAGGTGATCGTCAGTTGGGTAGTGCAGAGCAGAGAGTATTTTGAGTATCTTGAACTCAAAATTTGAGCAATATGTTCTACAGAATTTGAAGCATTCTTAAGCATGAAATCTTTCCTGTACCGTAGGGGTGGCGCCAGGATTTGCCCGACAGGGGGCCAAGCTCTCCGACAGGGGGGAGGGCAGCATTTCAAGGCCTCTAAAAAGGCGTCCCTGTGGAACGTGAGTTGGCAAACTCGAGGCGCGTGTAGAGCGCCGAAATCTTTGGCCATCTTTTTAACCAATACTTAAAATTCTGGAATATATTTGAAGAAAAACTTTAAAATATTTGAAAGATAATTGGCTTTTGCAAGGACTATTAAAAATTTGGTGTGTGTATTGAAGAATCTGTCTTTCATATGAGCAAAATTAAAAACGTTATATAGGCGGCAGGTGAAATTCTTTAGGAGTTACTCATTTTATCGTACTAAGCCTACATTCTAAGGTTCAAAGACGAGACTAGATGTTCGCTCGAAAAGTTTTTCTCTTATTTGAACGAAGATTTGAAAATTGCTTATTATTATTGAAGAAATTTCGGAATTTAATGAGAGAATCTTTTTGGGTAAGTTTAAAATGTAAAATTTGAGTTTCTCATTAAGTGATATGCCTTTCAAGGGCAAAACTAGGTAGAATGTCGGGGTAATTAACAGAGTTGGCTTTGGTTATTTCCTGTACGGGCTATCTATCGAAATTGGAAAATTTTGCCACGTTTAACAATCTGAAGCTTATATTGGAAAAAACTGTAATTTAATGACACATTGTTGTTTCTTTTTTCCAAGAATCTTACCTTTTTATAAGAAAAATTAGGTACGGGAATCTGTTGCTTTGTTGAGGTTACCGAATATCATCATGTAGATTAAGGCCCTTCTAAAATAGTTCGACTTCCCATGTATTTGAAGTTTTATATTTAATAAATGACATAGGCGCAAGGAAGCGTTTCCGTTTGGGAGGGGCAGAATTGTGTTTTTTGTCCGAAAATGAAATCAAGCCCGAAAGTCTATCTAAGTGGAGCGCACAGAAATTTTGAACAACTGAGAACCCCAAGCCGGCAGGAAATGGCATATCACGGGCTGGTAACTAGAAGCAAAGCAGTCATTATTTTGAGCTTTCTTTCACAATAAAATTTTCACTTTATAATACTGCCCCAAAACGAAGAGTAATTTGCAAGCATGCATTGTTCTGTTAAGTAATCTGTTCGACCAAAACACAATCTAAGCGGAGCGCCACCATCAGTTGGCGCGGAACGTACAGAAAATTGTTAAAAAATCTAACCCCTCGAACAGCCGGAAATGGCATTTCTCCGACTTGTATCTGGGAATGAACTGATCATTGTTTTGAGCTTTCCTTGATAGCATTACCAAAAAAACGAAAATGTTCAATATCGCTCATGTAGTAACTTCTGTCATTGTAAGTTTTTTTTTTTTTTTTTATTAAATATTACTTTAGGCCTCCCGACGAGACCTGCGACCAGTTCCCAGACGGGGGCAACGTTTTTGAAATCTATCATTCGATCAGTAATAAATTCCGTCTCTTTTCAGTCAGTTTATCTGGGGTTTATTCTCTTCTATTGATGGGGAATTTGTAATTTACTCGAAATATTTTCAAAATTTTTCTTTACTCATCCTCATCTTTTCATCCTTTCAAGCAATTGAAAACAGTTACCATCGGTGATCGGTCTAAATTTTAATGATCAAATCCAAAGATTCTCACTTTGAGTTTTCCTGAACATACATAATCTTCTCAGTCTGTTCGTAACTTACGCTATTTAATATTCAGATCCATTCTTGTCCTCTACATCGAGTTGTTCCTTGCTTAGGACGATAAGTGTTCAACATGTCCTGGTACGGAAGGAAATATTGTCCATAATAATATTGTGGAATTATAAGTAGCAATGCAACCTACCCGCGGTAACCTTGTGATAGTTCTTATTAACATCATTTAATGAAACAGCACTTGCGTTACACTACAACACCGCCGTTCATATTTAATCGGCAAAGATTTCGGTTCTTACTTTTTTAATCGTTTCACAAATTAATACTAGTGTTTGACATCTACACCGGGCATTGTTGCATTTACTCTGTACAATGAAGTACCTACTTTTACTTCAGCTATTTGGTATTTTCTGTTCATCTCATCTTGTACACAGAGTACACAGCTCAGCAGAAGGTAAGTAAAAAACTGTTTCTTCCTATTTTTCAAAGAAGAAATATTAATCGTGCATAGCATCAAAGGAATCAATTAGTCTGGAAATTGAGAAGATTGTAAACCACAAAAACAGAAAGTTGTTTGAAAATTTGATCTCCTTATGATTCGATATATCAAACGTTTAGTCAAAGGTATTCGCTTTTCTAAAGAAAACTGATAAACTTGCTTTACTACAACAGCACTCTTTAATCGATGATCGTTAAAATGCTTTAAGTTACTCTAAATCTGAACGGGCAGGGCCGAAAAAAGAAAGAATATAAGTTAAAAGATTTCACAATTATTATTGTACGTTTAGGACGACAAAATAAATGTAAAGTTTGTTGCATTTACAACCTACTTTAAAAAATGCTAAAGGTCCTTTTAATCAATCTCGCAAACGTATAACACGGGAAAACGATTCTCTCATACTAGTTTCTTCAAACTAAGTTTTCCAAATGCATCAGTCTGCTTATAAAATTCATTATAAAACTTAAACCTGCATAAAAACGAAATTAAAAGTGGTATATAAAGAAAATAATCCGAAAGTATCTGTTTGCTGGTGTTTGAATAAAATGTTTAAAGTAGGTATATACACCGTTAAGAATATCCATTCGGTATTTTCAGCCTAACATTATTCAAACATCACACTTTCTGCGAATTTAACTGCTTTAAAAGTCGAATCTTTAATTAAAGGAAATTTAATAATTGTGTAACGTTAATTGTCCAAACATCGCATTTTCTTTCTTTTCTGTTTCGATTAAATTTCCTTAAGTATGGAGATTATAGTTTCGTTACTTGGATACCACTTAAATAAAACAATGACGTACAAAACTGTCGGTCCTGGAAGCCTTTACTACCATTATTTTTGTGTGTCATTATACGTGATAGTCCAATGGACACATTTTTTGAAAGCACAACTTATGAGAAGTTTCACACTTCATAGACGTTTTATTTTACGGTTGTTACGGGATTAATATACCCAAAATTCAATGAAAAAAAAAAACGCTTCATACTAAATCAGAATTTTACTAAATCATTCTACGATTCAAAGAAGACGTTTACCGAAATAGTCTGGTTTTTAAAATTAACTCCAGATAACTACTTTCAGGAGTTTATTGAATTGGCTTATCGCTCCAGAAGGAGTCATCTGAGTATGTTTAAACAACACTCTGCATCGTTTCTGTAAATATATAGAAGTGATTATACTACTAACCGAATGTTTGTGTACTCAAAACAAGAAGAAGGAAAAAAAAAAAACATTGACTATTTTCGAAACATGCGACAAAGGGAAAAGCTAAAAATCTATAATTGGAACTGGGTGACAAAATCGGCCTCATCTTTCCAGAACATGTTTTCAAAGCTTGATAACATTTTGTACGCAACCTTGGAACTAAATCTTTGCGGGGTAATTACTCCATAATGCAACCGTCATACCGTCATAATGGCGTATGACAAAGTATTATCTTCATGATCGAGGAAGTTGCTCTAGTTACTTTTCCTAAAGTTCTCCCGACTCTTTAGCAAAGAGCCTTTTGGCGAAATCAAACTGTATGAAACTGCTTCCCAAGGAAGCTACTTCTACTAAAGGACAACACTGACAAACCCCCTGTGTGATCAAAGTACGGTACATTAATATAAAGTTGTTTAGCCATTGAAACGACATAAACTTGTTTGTACTTGCCATAAGAGTAATTAAGAATATGTGCAGGTAAAGAAATAACGTGAAGTTAAAAAATTTATGACACCATCCAGTAAAGAGCAAACTCATCGATATTTTCATCTTCACTGTACCAAACAAAATAAACCACAGAATGTACAAACTTCTTTTACTTCACACCACAAGTTTGAAGCTAAAATCAATAATTTGTATTCAGTAACAAAAATGGCTCCCTTCTTCCCAGAACATGTTTTCAAATATTAATATCAATTTGTACGTAACTATGGAGCTAAAACTTCGACAGAACTTCGACAGGTAATAACTCCATAATGCAACCGTCACAACGTCATACAGAAGCATGAAAAAAGTATTTCCTCTAGTAAAGGTGAAGAAATAACGTGGTTTTGTTTTTTGTAAGAACAAATTGAGTGATATTTACATCTTTACTGGATCAAACAAAATAGTTCTCAGATTGTAATCGGTTCAACTTCAACAAACTTCAACTTTAGCATCTTTAACTTCAAAATTTTTCCTATGATTTTATAGGGTACCTCAAGTCAAAAAGTCAAAAACATATATTAAACAACATCAAAAATGAATTTTAAAAGTCTAACTCCCATCTTCATTGGATATTCTTGAGCAAAGATATAAAGTGATGACTTTTAGTCACTCATATTAAAATGGCATAGTTCGCAATAATTTGTGATATCATTGTTGTACTACTCAAATCACAATCTTTGTATTTCTTTGATTTTCTGAAAGTAATCGCACCTTGTAACAAGGTTTGAAAGCACAATTACTCTAATGGCGTGATGTAATTAATTGAGCCTTCTCTGTGCAACATACTATGCTTGAAGACGAAGTGTCCAAGGACATAAAACATTTTTGATTCTAAGGAGAAACAAAGCAGGTAGTAAGAGTTGCACAATAAGAAAGTCACAAATTATCGCGCAATGGTCTTATTTGGTTTAATTGAATATATTTCTAACATTTTATATCTTGGCTCAAGAATGCCCTATGAAGATTAGAGTTAGACTATTAGAACTAATTTTTTATGCTGTTTAGAATGCATTTTTGATTTTTTTTTTTTTTTTTTTTTTTTTGCTTAGGTTACACTTTAAGGATATCATAGTCTAGTGCAGAATTCAATGAGTTTAGACCTTTGCAATGGGAACAGAAGGGCGGAGACAATAATTAAATGGAAGTCAACTCAATGGAACTTTAATATGAATTTAGCTAATTATATGGAGTTTTACGGCTCAGTTTCTAACCAATTGGTTAAACTCAGACCGGACAAGGCCCCTTTTCCAGTTATGGTTTTTTGGCTTGTTTTCCCTTCTCCGTTGTTTATGCTGAGCACCAAGCACCCATGGCCGTACATGTAGGTTACATTTTTTTAAGTCTTCGGGATAATCCAAAAAGGAGTCGAGCTCCAGACCCCCAGCTGCAAATCGGATGCTTTATTTGACACAAACACAATGAAATACAGCTATTTATTAGCAACCAACTTCCAATTTTTGATTTTGTTGAAGATTTCAAGGTTGTAGGCCAACCTTTTGCAAGTGACGAGGTTTTGGGGATAGCAAAATGGTAAACAGACATTTTTGCGGTGTTAATATCTCGAAAAGCCGGGAACCCGTTCTCGTGCTTTATCTCGGTAAACCACTGAAAACATGCAAGTTGTATATTTCTACACTGAGAAATTTTGTTTTGTTGCTTTTGTTTACAAACTAAACGTTAAAAGTTACTCATAGTATTTTTTTTGTTTGTTACATTATTTTCTCATCGATTATCACCCCATGCACGTCTTTTTAGAAGTGCATTTTTCCTCTCAGAAACACGGTTTCACATAATAGTATGTTTAAGAGTAGCAGAATTGGGTAGATTCGCCAGGTTTAACAAGGTGTTTCTTGATTGGTTGTTGCCATTGTATTGTATCGATTGTGTTATTTGTTCGGGTTAGGGATTAGGTTAGGGATTAGGTAAGGTATTAGGATTATGTAAGCCAGTTAGGGAATTTCTTGTTAAACTGAACAGTTCCCATCGTCCCCCAGAATTTATAAAGAGCAACCCACCTAAAGAAAAAACACCCGAAAATTCAAAGAAAGTTAGGAATGTAATTCCCCATTTAATTGAGAGGCAAACACATTTATAGGGCCGATTGGCACAGTTTAATCAGAAACTTCCTAACTGGCTAACGACAGCGCTAATCCTTTACCTGTAATTCCTAACCCGAACAAAGAATACAATCGATACAATTAAAAAACAACAACCAATCAAGATACTTTGATAGCTTGAGAAATACAAAAAAAAAAAAAAAAAAGAATGTGGAAAGCGTACAAATAAACTTTACGTGCACTTAAACTTTTCTCAAGTCCTTTCGACTCACTGGTAAAGAGCCATTCCGCGAGACTTTAAACTGATATAATATTCTTAAGATCTCACACTCTCGAATTACAACATTTTGAACGTTAAGGGTCGAATCAAAGTAAGACTTTACTATTTTCAAATTTTCAATTTGCAGCTTCTACAAACTAAACGAATTCCCATAGAAGAGGAAGGGGTGGGTCATAGCGTCTAATCATTTAAGTCTTTTTTTTACACATCTCACAAATCAGAAAATGTTTTTCCACCACATTTCTTGTCTGGCTACCTTGCGAAAGACATTTTCAACAACATGGAAAAGAATTGTTTGAAAATTTCTAATGAAATTTAATTTTTATTTCAAAAGGTTCCTACTTCTTCTATCAACAACCCGCCTACCCACGTGACTGTCAGGAGGTTTTGGAGCAATGTTCATCAAGTAACGCAAGTGGTGTACACTTCATCAAACCAGACGGGTATGACAAGGGGTTTGAAGTCTACTGCGACAATAAGGTAGACGGTGGTGGGTGGACGGTGAGTCCATGATCATGTCTTCATATTATGTGTGAAAAGATCACTACGTACCAAATCTGATTGTGGCCAAAAAAAAAAAAAAACTCATCAGTTAGGGACTAAGGTTCTCCAAAACGGGACAAAATTGGTCCTGGGCTTAACCATCTTGCATCTCAATGTGCATGTGTTTTTTGTGTACAATGTCAATGGCATATACAATTTCTTCTGGCAAAATTTTGCAGGTCTGTTGAAAAAGAATCAACGTGCACTCGGTGGGTTATTGCTGTATGTATCAAAAACCACATCTTTTAGGGGTTCACCACGCCGATTTTGAGAAAATGCAATTTTGAGTAGTTTTATTATTTGCTAAATCCTGTTTTCATTAGGCTACTTATCCTATACAATGTTTCTCAAACGGTTTGCCTAGTTTGGGAGAATTTTGTTTTTCTCCTAAACGGGAGAAATTCCAGCAGCCTCATTTTTTCCATCACGATTCTTAAAATTGTCAGCTCTTGGAACCTCGATTTTTTTCAGTGAGACAATGTTTTATAGGCTTCCTCGATTAAACTAACTGATTAATTTTGGTTCTTAACTTTCGGTATTACACAGGTTTTTCAACGTCGAAATGAAAACAATACAGTTGGATTCGGACGGACCTTTCCAGAATATGAGAAAGGTTTTGGATTCCCAAGTGGTGAATTTTGGCTTGGCAACGAAAGATTATCTTTTTTGACAAATCAGAAACGATATCAACTACGTATCGACATGACGAATTCTGCTGGATCGTCTTTCTACGTGACGTACGATTTGTTTCGTATTAGTGATGAGTGGAGTAACTACAAGTTAGCGAGTGTAGGACAGTACGGTGGAAATGCAGGCAAGTGGAAATATGTTCAGATATAGGCATTCGACTTAAAACAGTACTTTTTCGTCGGTTTCTGATTCCTCCGAGGACTCAAAAGTAATTGATTCCAGTTTAAAAAGTTACCCCTTCCTTAGACCTAGTTACCGAAACCGTTTTCCGTAATCACTCTTTGATATTGCTATGGTCGCTAGTTAAATTCATTGAAATCTCGTATAAAGTTCCTTGACCATGGCAGGTTAATAATACCATTATTTGTAAGAGAAAGTTTACAGCTGTCTTTCTGAAACAAAATTGCATTTTTATAAAATAGATTAGCTCCCTAAAAGGATTCAGGTGCCGTTGCATAATTTGAGATACAATCTGTTATACTTTACAGACAACCTGAAGACTGGATTTGGGTCTTTCATTAAGAAAGATCAATCTGGGCGCTCATACGTTTATAAAATCGTTAAACTTCCAACGATCATGTTCTTCTGTGAATTTGTTCCTAGATGCATTTATTACACAAGGACCAGCAACTACAACTAGTGCGCCTTCACTCCCCACCGACTGCTACGATGTTTACACGTCTGGTTCGCCTGATGGAGTCTACACCATACAACCAACAGGCTGGACAGAATCACCCTTTGAGGTCTATTGTAACATGTCAGATGGCGGTGGGTGGACGGTGAGTGTGTTATCAGTTATTTTCTTACTTTGTTTCTTATTAAAAGAAAACTGGATGTCATCCTTCGAGAAACTGTGAATGTGGTAAATTTATTTTTTTAAATACTTAATATATTAATATATGGTACAGTGTACACAGTCAACTCAAAGTGGGGGTGTGACGGCTTCAGTCTTGTCTTCTCCGTTTGTGCTGAGGTTGCCTACTAAGTTGCCCCCCCCCCCCCTCCCTAAAGAAAAGAAACTTGTCTGAACCACCCAGCTTTTCCTTAACAAGCGTATTCCGCTCTTTTCGGTTTTAAGAAGGCAATACTTCAGGGAAGCCATACACATACACTACTGACAGGCATATTCTTTAATCCGATTTTTAAAAAAAAAAAAAAAAAAAGATCGGAGTCAATGATGAAAGACTTGTGGAATGCAAATTTTATTCATAGGTTTGGAAATTGTGTCCGCAGGTTTTTCAGAGACGCGTGGATGCATCAGTAAGCTTTGACCGTAATTGGACTGAATACAAAACAGGATTTGGTTCAGCTGGAAATGACCAAAACGTCTGGCTTGGTAATAAAATACTCCACTTTTTGACGAGTCAGAGAACCTACAAATTACGCATCGACGTGACCAAGCAAGATGGCGTTCGGTGGCACATGAACTATGACAGTTTCGTTGTAAATAACGAAAACAATAACTATCGGCTCGAACTTGGCACCTTTACTGGAAATGCAGGTTTGTCCAAATCTACATAACCGTAATATTACAAAATATTACTATGTTGGTTAAATATTGGTTAGAGCCCAATATCAACATGCTAACAGGACAGATTAGAAACAGCTAAATGTACCACATTATAATGACAACTTTCTAATCACATACGCATGCACTCACTGTATTTTAAAACTTTCTGCATTAAGTTTATACATGGGAGTACATTGCAATTTCATTATATACCGTACTCTTGCGATAAAACCCTATTCTGGATACCGGGTTATGTGTTAATTTGAGCAAAATGGACATTTTTCTTATGCCAAGCGTCTGATATTTGAGCTTTTCATATTTCCGCAAAAGATCTTCGCCCGCGAAAGTTAAATTGCTTGCAAGAGTAGAACTATGTTAGGTCTTGTAAACTTTGAACCCACAGCCGGACACTACCAATGCGGAATGAGATCAATTACTTTGACTAGATTTGATTCAAAACTAGTCGAAATCGATTCATTGAGAACCGGATCTAGTCATTTTGTTCACCAGATTTCGGTTCGACGTCGATCAAAGCTTTTTCAGAGATATGCCAAGTACATTGTTTATTTTACGGATTGTTCGTGCATGAAAAAACAGGAAAGGAAATTTTGAAAGGAATAAAGTCAGCTCAGATAACACATGTAGCCCATGTACTTAATTGCTATCATGAGGTATAGGCAGGCCCGATCCTCCTGGCTTATACAGTAATTACTGGTATGTGGGTGCTACTCAAAACGCAATTTTAAAGTGCACAACTTTTTGAGTCTACAATTGTACAATTATCCATTTCAGTCTGAAGGATCAAATGCTTACGTCCGACACGATTGGAAAATAGTACCTTTGACTGTGCCATAACTTTTGAAGGTTTTAATACTAATAGTTCTCAGCAACCTAAATAAATGCAGCTGATGCGCATTGTTTAACTCGGAATTTTTTTATTAGCTGTCTTAATGCCATTGTATTGTGACGTTACGATTGTATTCTTTGTTCGGGTTACGGATAAGATTAGAGATTTGCGCTATGGTTGGCCAGTTAGGAAATTTCTTTTCAAACAGTGGCCTCATCGGCCTAATTAAATGAAGCGTAAATTAGTTTTAAGGCTTAGTAGTGATACAATTATTTCGTCACTAGAACATTCTCCTCACTGATAGAAGGTAAAGAACAGTTTTGAACTGATTAAAAATCCCACTCGCAGTTAAAGGTTGAAAGGAGTAATTTCAAGTCACCTCAGGTTCCTTCTTACTTCGCTTAAAACGTTTTAATTTTGTGCCCGTACAAAAAATCGTAAAAGATTGAATCAATGTTGATAAGGAGGCTATTTTACATCCATTTTCGGTACTTTATATTGGTTCTTGAAATATGCTTTATTTTTCCAATTATGTGCAGTTTTCTTCACATACTATTGATAAATGGTCAAAATAAGACAATCCCTCCGTCACCACAAAGGGCCATGAGTGACTTATTAACGGTTTTTTTTTTTCAGTTTGTGACTACACACTCCTTCAAATTCTACAGCACGCAAGCGTCACTGACAAGCCAGGACACAAACAAAATCAAAATTTACACTCTTAAACCGAAGAGTGAACCAAGTCACTCTCTTATAGAGTGAAATTTGTGAACTCACTCCATTAGGGTGTTCATTCACCGACTCTAAGGATAGTGCAAATCACTCAAAGGAGAGTGACTGCCTGCGGGGATCACTCTTTTTAAAGAGTTCCTCCTGTAGTGTAGGCATTCCATCAAGAGTGAAATGTCACTCTTGTAGAGGAAATTTCACTCTTATCGGAGTGAAGTACTGAAGTAAACTTTCACTTTTCTAGCGAGTGAAATTTCACTTTTTTTATTTTCAGAGTGTTAAACGTTTTGCAGAACTTTTGGATGTGAAACCTGACTAGTTAATATGCTACTAAAAATAAGCATTGTCAAATGGTGGTATGGTACCTTCTAACATCCTCGGTGAGGTTAAGCACAATCAACTCAATATGTTCCTAAAAAAAGAAATATAAAAACTATCGCCACATGATTGAAAGGGCTATGTCTGAAACAGAATGATATGGTACGCCAATTAACAGACCACATTTCTCCCATTAAATAAGGCCTAAACGTTTTGGCAAGTGGGTGATTGTTAATCTTGCAATTTACCCCACCCCAGGTTTACAAAATGAACGATCAAATTGTGTTCAAAATAAAAGTCTTAGCTAAAATAATCGCCAGAAGGAATTAGCCTATGCAAAGACGTAATCATCTTCGTAAGAACAGACCATGTCGTAATGCCAGTGAACACAAGCAATAAAAACAGTTTGCACTAAAATTAGTCATTGACCTCAGTCGGAGAACTTTTCGATTCCCATGTTCATATGACGTCATACACATTACGATCTTTTTCACCTGGTAACTCATTAAAATGTGTAAATAAGTGTAATTGGATGATTCACTGGATGTTGCAAAAGTATTCGATCAATTTGAAATCCTAATACAGTGTTAATTTTAACATGTAATCAAGAAATGAGTAAATGTGGTATATAAATATGATGGAGTAGAAAAAAGAAGAGTAAAATTTGTAAAAGTTCAATATTTGTTTTCCGCAGATTACGATTACATGAGTGATCATCGAGGCCAACAGTTCTCGACTCCTGAACGCGACAACGATGCTTATAGTTATTATAACTGCGCTGCTTATAGTGGTTATCGTGCTGGCTGGTGGTACAAGAGTTGTTATACCGCCAATCTTAACCGCGGAACCTTCGGTGATATTTATTTTCGCCTGTATAACCGTGCCACTAATACTAATCACAATTACCTTCAGTACTCTCAGATGAAAATGCGTCCAGTTTGAACTTAAAATAAACTTTGCCAGTTTTCCAAACAGTGGTCGTTACTGGGAAATTTTATAAAATGTATAAACCGTGATGTAAATTCCTGACAAAATAAGTCATGAAGTTAAAAAGGACTGTGTAAATGTATAAAATATTTGGATAAAAGAATGTTCAAAGTTGATCATAACAAAGTAAAATTTTATTGAATGAAGTGAACTTTATAATTAAAACATTTTGTTCAAAACAAAACTTAAATTATCATTTCAGGCTTTCATTTGTGTAAACATAAAACAATTGTATTGCCTCCGTCAACTCATTTTGTGTAGAAACAAATAAGGTAGGCCAGTGGCTTCCTGATAAAGTAATTGAAAAAAATAAAATGTGTGAACGGAAATAAACTTTGAAGTATTTCCTTCAAAACAGTAAATAAATAAAATGTGTAAAAATAAAAAAATAAAAAAGAAAAACATGGACATTTTGTGCGCCGTATGAAATCAAGTGAAAACTTGAACATCCCTACTTTCACTAAATTAGATACCGTTTGTGATCTACACTGTCGTTTATTGCATTTCATTTCGAAGATGAAACGAAAGTCTCGACGACAAACTTTAATGTGACTTTCTTAGGTTAAGACCCTTTCTGCCTTTTTGGATGGCTGATTGATTTACTGAAAATAAGGCAATCGTACACTGGAGACCACTCTTACACGGTCATACCTATACTTTATCATACACAAAATATGCCGTAAGCAGGTAAGTGTAAGGTACTGCCTTCGGATAAGTCTTCCCTTCCATCCTTAACAAGTAGGCCTATGCGGTGCCTCACTCCTGCCCATGACAAGTGTCACTGTAAGACGATTTTTAGACGTCCTCTTTTTACTAGTTGGCACTGGCGTCTGGGGTATTTCTAAAATGTCCACACGGTCCGGATTTCATGTGTTTCCCACATGGTCCATGCTTCTGCTTTGCGATTCAATTATTTTGAGAGATTTATTCGTAGTATTTTAATTTTGACTACGT
The DNA here is from genome assembly GCA_037179385.1 of Holothuria scabra. Classification (NCBI taxonomy): domain Eukaryota; kingdom Metazoa; phylum Echinodermata; class Holothuroidea; order Aspidochirotida; family Holothuriidae; genus Holothuria; species Holothuria scabra. The sequence continues at coordinate 36,236,869 of CM074187.1, forward strand.
AATGTACCGATGAACAAATACTGCACCATTTTGCACATTGTTTCTTTGGTAGTATGTATGTCTCTTGTAAAATCTCTAAAAAAACTAAAAATATTTTGATATTTTTCATGCTTCCCAAAAAGGGAAAATCCTAAAACTTAGGCCTATAATCAGTTTAAAGTAAATTGCCAAACATACCACCATTTTTTATCTAGGAAATCTAACGCAAAAAACAGTTTCTCAGAGGGGGACACAACTGCTTTTGGTTTTCCTGTTAAAGGGTAAGGTACTGCCTTAGGTACGCTGAAATCCATTCAAATATTGCCGCATTTGCGGCTGGGTACATCCAGTTTAAAACATTTGGGAGATGCCGTTTCCGGCCATCTGGGTGTTAAAGTTGGCTCCGCGCCAACTGATGGTGGCGCTCCGCTTAGATTCAAATATTGGCGCATTTGCGATACACGCCCTTCTGAAGTTTACAATTTTTCCCCAAGGGCCGGGGAGATACTGGTTCCCTTTAATCTCATCCCCCAGGCCACAGATCAGAAGTGCCAGGTTTTGGGGTCCCTAAAAGGTGTATGTATTGCCATTTTTCATAGATTTATGGCGCAGACATGAGATTCGTATTTCAAGGCTGGGTACATCCATCTTAAAAGACATGGAAAGTGCCGTTTCCAGCCATATGGAGGGGTTTTAAGGACCAAAACTTTCTTGTACGCTCCGCACCAACTGATGGTGGCCCTCCGCCTAGATAGTCTTGCTGTGCCTAACCCTCGCTGTGCCTGACCCTTGCTGTACCAGGCCCCCCCCCCCACTTGTTACCTAGGCCCCTCCAAAAACCCCATCCTGGCTGCGCCACTGAGGTAGGCATGCGGCCACGGCATGCTGAACTGCATTACGTATGTCAACATGTTCTTTAATTTCTGCATTTTTAACAAAATTATAAAGTACGGTCAGACAAACCGGCGATACCGACAGTTAAAGGGATAAGGACATGTTACAACAATGGTACAGGTTAAATCTCTCATTCTTCCCGTTTAACGGGGAAACGTAAGAGGTAACAAGGCCAAGGGTAGTAAATAGAAATCATTACTTTGTGCAATGAAATGCAAGTACACAAAATGTGGTTTGCCGATAACACCTATTTACTTTTAATAATTTTGTTTAAAATCGAAATATGTAGGAAAAAGACACGTCGTGTGTATAACAACTACACATGATAAGATGTGGGGGCAAAAATGTTTAGAAAAACGATTTAAATTCTTAAAAATACTTCTTAGAGTGTCAATGAACTTTATGGTGAAACTCGACCGTTTTGGCAGCTAAGCGATCACCGGCGATCGATGAATAACCATTTTGACCGTCAAGACAAATCTAGAAGGCTGACAAAGGTGTGAACTTTGTGACTAAAAGAAACCTTTTTGAGTACTTTTGATGGGTCTCATTTACTCAGTGACTCGGTCAGCTAGACGTTGTTTGATTTCTCCAAATGTAGTATATTACAGTGCTTCCATATGAGGGTATAAACAACAGGGTTCATTAAAAAGTTGAAGTAGCTGATAGTTAAGCGGTTGTTCCAGGACCCACAATGAAAAGGGTTTCGTCGATGCCTAAGTTATCTTCGGGAAATCATCAAGTCTCCCACTGCTGGAAGCAGGGGAAGCAAGAGGGTGGACCTCGGTGGACAATGTGAAGGGATCTATATGGGTCTCCAACCAACCAACCAACCATACTCTTCCTCTCCCCATGCAAATTTATTAAATTGGGTTGGGTCCCTCGTTGCCCCTTGTCAATGGACTCATTAAGTTCTTGCTAGGTCGCTTTTGCACGCAAAAGGTCCTTTAGCGTTTGGTACTGTAGGGTCTGATGCTGGGATGCACAAACCAAGTTTTCTAATCTTTTCAAAATGCAAAGATAGGGGTTCACCAAAAATTTTCTTATGCGGGGGTCTTGCCGGATGGTCAGTACACTTCTGGTGTAAACGTGTTTCGCTATTGTAGAGGTATTTAAAACGAACTATTTAGGAGTTATACACGTGTGAATATCTAAAGAGTAGGAGCAAGAGTGTTAAAAAATCGTTTAATTCCTGAACATTGTTTTAGATCATACGTTTCTGTAAATGGTACGTAAAGGAAGTTAAAGGATTTTATTAGTGAGGTAAAACAATGGAGGGTTGTTTCTTTTCAGGCCAACGTCGTCGGCACGACATTGTCTTCTACGGCCATCAAGAATGTACAGATTCACCAACTCACACATCTACCGTAGTTTGTTTTGTTGGATTTACATGAGGTGCTCAGTGACTCAATGGTTGATGAAAGTGCTTTCACATTTGTTATTGAGCATTGGATCAAATCCTGATCTGATCCGCCTCGCGATCAATTTTGAATTCTGAAAACTCTCGCACTCAGATCAGGAGATCTTGATCTCCCAACAGGGCAGATCAGATCTCGAGCGAGGGATAAAAAATGTTTTTGAAAGCTGAGACGATCAAGGTGATCTGAGATGAAGATGATAGATGACGCAATATCCTTTTTCTACCCTTGAAATACAAACAACCACAAAGTGCAGAGCGAATCAGTAGTCAAAGTTGTCGGAGGGTTTATTACATGACTTCCTGTATATTCATCGCTTGATCGGGACTTTGGTTAGCCGAGGTGGTCGAGTGTGAAAGCAAAATGTTTGATCCAGGGGCGTAGACCTGGACTGTGGGTTCGGGGTGCAAACATTTTCCAACAGTCGAAACCGCAGATCGTGTCCATGAAAGGATTCGTCCATAAGCAAACAACCCCCCCCCCCCGCCCCCATCATATGTGAGCACACAAACATTTTCACATTTCATATCATTTATTTTCCACAAAAGTCATAAGTAATAATATGAAATATGAAATAACAGAAAACGGTGGAGGAAGCCTAAGAAAGTAAAAGTTTTTACTAAGCAGGCCACCTTTTAAGGAAATTGAATATATAAAAAAGACAGAAAGGAGATCAAAAACACAAAGTAGAACTAAGTAACAGCCAACCTCCCTTCACAGAACCTCTAATACTCACCACCCATGAGGGAGTTGATAAAATAACATCAATACTTATCAAATAGACATAATTTAAATTTCTTGATAAATAAGGAAAGTGAGAAAATGGTTTTTTAGCTGAGGATCAAGGTCATTCCATAGTTGAGACCCGGAAGTAACAAATGACTTTTTAGTAACATCAGTGTTGACTCTATACAGGTGAAAGTTTTCTGAATGCCTGGTGCAGTAGTTGTGGACAGATTTATTAAGATAAAAGATACTCTTAAATATCGAAGGTAATAACTCATGACTAATTTTGAACATAAAATACCCATTTGCTTATAAATTTCAAAAACACCTAGAATATTTCATTCTTTAAACAGGTCAACGGTGTTAGCCCTATAGTGGGAGGAAGTAATTAGACGAATGACCCTTTTTTAGTACGTAAAGTCTATTAAGTTAAGAATGAAAGGTGTTTTCCCAAGTAATGGAAAAATAGGATAAATGAGGGGCGATAAAAGTATTGCAAAGAGAAAGCAAGACTCGACGAGGTACAACATGCTTGATTAATTGATTAATTATGTAGGACGCCTATTGTCTTAGAGATTTTGTTACATAATAAGTCAACGTGGCATTTCCAAGTCAAGTGAAGATAGATGAGTAACCCTAAGAACTTAACAGAATGGGATTGGTTAATAATAGAACCATTAATGGAAATACTTCTGTCGAGGTGATTTTTCCTACTAGACTGAAACAGAATGAAATGCGTCTTTTTGACGCTCAGATACAGTTTGTTTTCTTTGAACCAGCAACGCACACGAGCAAGCTCGGGATTTGGTATAGAGACATTAGAAGTGGGATCATCTTTTCTAAATAAGATACCAGACTAGTGTCATCTGAAAAAAATACAAATTTTAACTTATAGAAAAAGAGGAAGATCATTGATGTATACAGGGGACCTAAAATAGACCCCTGGGTACATCACATGATAAATCTTTGAAGGACGAAGAACAGTTATTAATGTATACAATCACACAATGCTTACGATCAGATAAATTTCTTACAAACCAACCATAAGCTATAACTCCATAATAAGTGAGTTTGCGTAATAGAATGCTATGATTTTCGGTACCAAAGGCCTTAGAAGTCCACAAGAACACCCATTGTACTTTGTTTATTGTCAAACCCAGCAGTAATGTAGTTAGATAAATCAAGAGAAGACATGTACGTTGAATACTTCTTACGGAAACCAAACTGATTGTCAGAGAGGAGCGTTTGTTTTTCAAGAAAGTGAGAAAGCTTATTATGCATTGCACTTTCGAATATTTTGGAAATAGAATTTAAAACAGATATTGGGCGGTTTCTAGAGATATTCATAGCGTCATCAGATTTAAATACAAGCGTAACTCTCGTAAATTTGAGGTGATCAAAAAAAAAAAAAACTCCATTAGCCAGAGATAAATTAACAATGTAAGTTAGGGGCCAGCAATTAGGAGACAATTTTGCTGAATAATATTCACAGGAATATTACCTATATCCGGACAGCCTTGTTTGGAAGATTATTAATCACACTAATTATTTCAGAAACATTTACAGGTGAGAGAAAAAAGGAATTGGGGTTAGAAGTTCTGGACCTTAGGCCAAAAGGTAGAAGAGTGATCAGGGATTTTGCTCGCTAACTTTGGACCAATGGGCTAGTAGTAAAATAATTATTTAAGGCCTCTGCAACTTCGTTAATCGGTTACAATTTTATTGTTTATGCAAAAGGAGAGTTTATTACTCTTGATTTTATGAGGTCCAATAATGTCTTTAATTATCTTCTATGTTTTAGTCAGATTGCCTTTATTGTTGTCAAAAGGAATTTAAAAATGCGTTTCTTTGGCCTGTCTAATAATTTTAGTAAGTTTATTTTTTGTAAAGAGTAAAGCTGGTCCTGCTATCAACAGAAGGGTTATTAAGAAAGGTTTTGAAGCTTTGTTTTTAATTCTTATTGAATTCAAGATACACCTGGTCATCAAATGCTTTTAAATTTTCCTTACCGTAGTCTCTTAAACTTACAATTTTTGTTGTACAACGTAAAAACAACATGAATGAAATGATTATACGCACTGTTTACATCGTAGTTAATTTTTGCAGTGAGGCTGTACAAGTGTCCCTTTTAAAGAAAAAATTTTCATCATTTGTAGAATACCTTGTGTTGAAGCTTAATTACATAATTTGGTAAGTGGTTACTTATATCACACACAAAGGATATTGTCAATAAGCGTCGATGAGCTATCAGTGATTCTGTTTGGTTTAGAGATACGAGATAGAAAAGAAGAGGAGTAAAGTAGGTCAAGAAAATCATTAATATGTCTGTTCTCACCATACTGAAAAAGGTCAATGTTGAAATCCCCAATAAAATAGCAAGTTTTGTTCCCGATATTAATAAGGGTTAGTAACTTACGGGGATCCCCTTTTTTTTGAAATTTGTCCAATTATGGGGGGGGGGGGACGACTTAAGACAAAGTTAAAACCCATTTGAAAGACAGTTACTCTGCTTAGGTTTTATGGCAAGTAGGACCCCCTCTTTTTGCCAGTTCTCTCTGACTTTAATACACGTTAAGTGATTCGTTTTCTTACCGTCTTTTTTCTTATTTTAGAGGTCGCTTGCTTTGGTAAACATGTTACTGTTTTTCTAGCGTCCTGTTTATAACTCTACATTTCACCTTGCATCTTGTTTTTACAGGCATCTTTGTAAATGTGTTAATAAAAGAAATACCCTGAACTGAACTGATATGTTTTACCACAATATTTTTAATGGTGGGGCACTGACCCTCTGTCTTCAAGATCGACGCCCCTGGTTTGATCGCAAGGGAATGATACGATCTGGATCTGAGCCACCCAGTGTGAAAGCAGCGTTAGTTTCTATATCCAGTCAGTAACAACGTCCAGAAACTATCATACGCAAAACGGAGTTATATGTTTGTTCTTCGGTGGATATTTCAGGTGTCTTGTTTAACTTGACATTTTTTTTCTCAAAATAAAACTCCTAACCTCAAAATAAGATTGGAGAGGACACATTACTGTCACAATGTGTTTTTCAATCTTCCCAGTTTGCTGCAACAACTTTTACTTTTTAGGTTATACGTCTTTAATTTGTTCTTCTAAAGTTTCGACCGGGAAAATCAGCTCAATTCATTCGGTTGGGAAAGAGAAAAACTAAGGAAAGAAGAGAGGGGGAAATGGAATGCGTCTTGTAGAACACCTCGTCCATTGTCACTGAAACATCACCACTGCCCGGGCCGTACACAACTGAAGCTCTACCGTAACTAGTGAAGGGGGAAGCGGGGAGGCGGTTGTCTACTGGTCCCCTTCCATTGGCGCCCACAGAAAAAAAAAAAAAAAACAAGGGGAGGAAAAGCTCCGAGTCACTATGAATTGACACGAAGCGTGCGAAAATTTCGGCCCGAAATGCCTCGCAGATAGATGGAAATTGCATTTCTAAAGCCTATTTTTCGCATTGAAACTTGGAAAACACGTTTTGTTTGTTTTTTCTTTGACTTTTCAACGTTTTTTCAATTTTTTTATTTTCCAGGGGGGAGGCAAGTACCTCCCTTGTCCATACCTGCGGGCGCCAAGTCCCCTTCTCTGACCAAGCGTTCTGAAAGGACGATGATCTTATTTGACCCTAATCTGAAGATCCACTCTTTTTCGGCTGAAGTGAAAAGGGGCCCACCATTTCTGTAATTTCCTTTAGTTTTTCTATTGAGATGTCTCAAAAGTCCATTTTTTTCGGCGTGTTCTGCGTGTCCCATCACTGATAAGGACTCTATAAAAATCTCTTGAAAAGGACTCTATATGAAACCAACGGTACGTTTTTGCTTAGTACAAATATTCGCAGGGGTCACCCTTAGTCAGCTGTATAGAAAAGGGACTACTCTTTGTCTAATTACATTTCAATTTCACTATTGAGATGAAGTAAAATTTCATCTTTCGGCGGGCTCCGTGCGCCCCTTCACAGGTAACGATTCTGTGAAAGTCACCTGAAAAAGACTAAAATCAGAGTATGTTTGTGCGTCAGTAAGAATGTCTTTAGGGGACCACCGTTATTCAGCTAAGGTTAAAAGTGGTCCATACTTTCTTTAATTTTCATTCAGTTTTATTACTGAGTCCCCTCATGCGTCCCCTCATGATTAACAAAGGCTGAATTCACAACACATTAAAAGCCCCCTAGCTTTCTGAAAAGAAGATCTGGGCACCAAGGAGGGGGCCCCTGAAGAACCTCAATTTTAAGTAATCCATTCTCCCTCACCGCACCCTCTACATTATCGATTCCGGTCGACTTTAATCATAAGGAGTATATAAGGATATAATTGAAAAAAAAAGTCAAATTGTGTTATCTGTGTTCTGTTAAGTGCCCACCTTATATAACCAAAATTCGAAGATAAAATGCATTATTTTAATGCGTCAATTTCCTATGTGTACCCAGGAGCTTCCGCCCCCCTGAACCCCCACCGGGGCTTTTGCCCATCGGATTCACCAGGGGCCCTAGGGCGGGCCCCTGGACCCCACGCCGTTAGGGGGAGCGCTTCGTGATCCCGCGACGCCTTTGGCGCCGTTTGGGTTTCTACCCGAATTTTCCCCCCAATTTCAGAGATCAAATCCCGCCCCTGTTATCAAGAAGAGATGAACGAAGCTTCGAAAAGTAAAAAGGTAAGTTTCATCGTGGACTATACCATCATTCATTTTCCTTAAAAGAGTCCGTGTCCTCAGAAATTTAAAAATTGTAGTAAAACGATAAACTTTGCCCTCAAGTTTCCCCTCACGACAAACCCACCCCTATTGCCAATGTTTTTCATAACAAAACAGGTGTTGGCTTATTAAATCTTTACAAGTGGCGTGACTTCTTCTCCCCTACTAGCAAGACCAGTGTGGATATATTGTCTTAACTTTATCCCGCTTTCTTTCCTGCCTACTCACCTTCCATTTTCTTCAAAAAGAAATCGTTTGCATGGCCAATGGAAAATGGGATAAAGAAAGTTGACCCCATGTTTCTCCTGGCATCAAAACTTTTTGCCTAAAAGATGGGGATTGGACGGTGCTCATTTTTTTGAGTGATCTGATTTTAGTTCACTTAAATGCTAGAGAAGAGAAATGTAGTTGTTGCTCTTTCAAGTACCATTCAGAAGCTTTACAATCCTTGACAGATATAAAGCATACCAGAGAAAGATAAAAATACAAAGTAGTTCTCAGTGACGTCACAACTAGGGGTTAGTAACCTTTGTGGGGGTTAACCTTCACTTATTTACCCAGAAGACCCTAAAATATCTGAAATATTCCAAGCGAAAGACTCATATGACGCCACGTGGGAACCATCTATTTAATGTTGCAGCGGCCTGATATCTTCCGTACCTTCAACATTGATAAAGGGAAAGGGTTTTCTTTCATTTGCTTTTGTCGTAGCCCGTAGCTATGGTTCAAGTTAAAGACGTTCTGAATCTCACCGAATCCCAAAATCTTCTAGTTTTGCCTTGAAATCCGACTTATTTACCTTGAATACTAATACACATTGTTAGAATTTCTAAATTCCTTATTCTTACTTCTACGTGTTGATATAAAAATCCATGCATGAAAAATTTTTAAGCTTGGTTCTGAATACAAAGAAATATGATTGTAGATCCGTTCATTTCTCGGGAGAAAGCACGGCAGGAAATACACATACACTACTCGATACTCTGAAACCTACCAACAAATAGACTGGCAGTGAAAGTCTCTTCACAATACTATTGCTGAAAGACCTTGTACCCAACACCCAACAGCCACCCTCACCAACTCCCAGACCCCTCCATCAACTCCTCCCCGTCGCACTTCCATGTTTTATAAGTAAGAAACTGGCAGTTTGGAGTAACATCTCTAAAGCTAATGTTGACTTATTTTATTCTTATCCAATGCACCCTTGTTTTGTTAAACCTGTATGAAACTGCCTGCAAGTTTAAACAAGTCATTAAAAAATTTCAAGTAATTTCAAATACTTGCGATCCACTGATTCAACCCATTCATTTACGGTCGTTTTCATTTTAAGTGAGTTCTAACCCATACAGTGCTTTTATTTCTCTGAGCGACTTTTTCATACAATCATTCAAACTGTTTTTAACATATGATATATTATATTTCCATGGCATTACTATTCTTCACGTTGGTAGTGCACTGTTCCTTGCTCACAAGGCTTACAAATGTCCTGGTACGGCAGTCAGTACTGTCCATACTGTTTAATCATTACTAACCACAAAATCACTTATCTTATAGTAGTCTTGTAAAGTAACAAACATGTACCGTAACAAACATTACTTAAGGTGTCACTATACTCCACCACCACCATAAATCTTTCATCGGCAAAGATTTCGACCTATACTTTGTGAAACGTTTTACAAAGTTATACTGGTGCTTGACATCTAGTCCGGACATTGTTGCATTTTCTCTGTACAATGAAGTATTTAATCTTGTTGCATATAATTTCTATTCTGTATTCATCTTTCATTGTGGACAAAGTACACAGCTCATCAGAGGGTAAGTTGAAATCTCATTTCTTTCTACCTAAAAGAAAAGATGTAAAAAATAGTATGCCTATTCAAAGAAATCAATTAGTCGTGAAATTCAGAAGGTTCTAAACAGATGAAAGAAAAATTTGTTCAGAAACCTGAAACTTTTGCATACCGGCAGGAATCCCGTTACTACAAACGTAGTCATTTGTATTTGCTTACGCAAGGGAACCAATAAAATTTGCTTAACTATAAGTTGTAGCGCACACTCTTAAAAATTAGCAAGTTAATTTCAAAATCTGAAAGTTTTAGGCGTAAGAGAGAAGTACTACAAAGACATATACAGATATAAGAACAGAAGACATTGTTACACGTTTGGGACAATGAATTAAAACGCAAAGCTTGTTTCCATTAAAACTTACTCTTATTTAAATAATATCAGTACTTTATGTAGATCTTCTTATCAGATACAACGGGAATACAAATTTCATTTCTCAGACCTTTCTAAGATTTATGAAAGTGTGCATTCTATAAAAAATAACATTCTAATAGAATTGGTTATAAAATTTAAACCTTCTGTAAACCCGAAGTTAGAGACGACAATATTTGGTAGAAACCACATCTGAAAGAGAATTATGTTGGCAAATATTTCTCGTGGTAAATTATGTATCAAGAATTAAAAAATATGCCCTAGTCAATTCCATCCCAGCGTCAAGTGTGAAATGACACATTCTGAGAATTCGTTTATATGTCTTATCTTACAGTAATTCCTTTGTAAGATCAGTTTCGTCGTTACAAAAAACTTACAAACACACTTTTGAGAGCGAGTTTGCTTTGAAGCAAGCAACCGTCATTACAAAAGTCGATAATAAAAGCTGATTGGCATATCAGAGAAGCAACAGTTATTTCATTACCACAATGATATTTGTTAACAATATTTGAGGGATTAATGGCTAAGATGTAGATGAAAAGGAAAGTTGGTAAACATGTCAGGTATATTTCAATTTCTTTTGTTAAAATATAATGCAGACTTAATATTCTGGTAACATGAAATTAACAAAGTTGTAAATTTGATTCAAAAACTATTAGAAGACCCTTTGCCAAAACATATCGCCATAATTCAAATCAAAATTAATCAAAATTTACCATTTTACAGTGTCATTTTCGATTTGCAATAAGTCATGCATAAACATAAGCTAAATATGAAAACCTTGTAACGTCGATAAAGAAAAGCGTCATAAAAAAACAAATGGGAAAATGCGCACTGTTTAACAAGGTATTCCTTGGTTGGCTCAGTGTCGCTTTGTACTTGTACCAAGTGTATTCTTCGTTAGGGTTGGGGATTAGGTTAGCATTTAGGGCTATCGTTAGTCAGTAAGGAAATTTCTTGTTAAACAGTTTCTATCACCCGAATAAATGGTATCCTTTGTTATTGAAACTTTCATTTCAAGGACAGTTGTAATAAATAGGGTCTTTCTTTGGAGTTAAAATTGTGCTCTTGAAAACTATCAGTATCACGTACTACCCAAATAGTAAACTTTAGGGTTATCAGAGAAATGCCAACACTGTCAGCATTCCACATCAGAAACATTGTAACTTTGAAGAGATACATCTCGAGAACGTCAAAGACATTAACATCATTTTGCAAGATTTTATCTTTGAAACTGTTACTTTTCTCTTTCTAGTAAAGTTAGGGTTTTTCTGGCATTTCACTATATCTAAGGATTTTCGTTAATGCACCAAAATACTCTAAAATGACTCTAAGCGACCACGGATTTGGGAAAAGTCTATGCCGTAGACATGAGTACCCGTCACGCCGGTTGACCGACGAACGAAATCATTTAGCACAAATTGGTTTCTTCTGAAAGGCCAGTTTAGAAAACGGTAGATAAAACCGGTGTGAAACACTCCCTTTACACTAAATCATTGTCAGAGTTTCGAATCTCGAACTGTTACTTGGCTTATCACTGCAACCAAAAACTTTATCTGGTCTGCAAAGTACGGCTACCACAACAGTAGTTGAAACCGAAAGCTTAAATCTTCTTCTATGTCACCGCTTAAAGGGAAATATTGCGTTTAAAATGCATCACAATACAAAGGGAAAAATAGTTCTAATCATTATCGAACCATTCAGTCTCAATAATAAACTCTGTCAATATCTTTATTAAATGAAAGAGGTAAGCAAAGAAGTGTTAAGAAAGTTTTACCATTTGAATTTTTGGAAGTTTGAGTGATAAAATATTCTTGAGCTGAAAAAAACTAAATTTCTATCTTGCAAAGAAGGATACCAAACTGATATATGTTAAATAGTCTGTCATTCTGTTTTAATAAAAATCAGTTTCCAACATTTTTTGTGGCTAGTACGTACGTAGTAGGTTTGTGGATTTCTTATATCAACAACTCGAAACAAGTTAGGCAAAGTTCAATGCAGTCAAATAGAAGTTTAACACACCACTTTCAATCAAAAGTATTTTAGTATTTCTATCTGTGAAAAAAGTTATTTCTTGCAAAGAAGGCTACCGTACTGACATACGTTTAATAGTCATTCATTCTGTGTTAATAAATATCAGTTTTAAAATATTTCCCTTTTATGGAACTAAAGTAATATATCTCTCTAAAGGTTTGTTTCTTTCTTATTTCAACAAGTAGCAACAAATTAGGCAACGTTCAATGCAGTCAAATAGGAGTTGAACATCCTACTTTCAATCAAAAGTACTTTAGTACTGTTTTCCTTGAAATAGTTTTCCTGGAAATATTCCTGGGATTCCATTATGTGGGATCATTGACTATTCGCGTTCTTTAAAGTTATAACAAAGAAGAAATTTCACATCGCACGAATGTAAATGTTTAACTGTTAAACCCGTTTTAAATGTGTACCCGATATTCACGCAAATGATACCGTATCTTCATTACAAATGATAACGATACTAAATCATTCTCCCTTGTACAATAGAATAAAATGATCTCATTTTTCAAACTGGACATCAAAGAACTCCCTTTAGGCTTGGCTATTTTTTCTGATTTAAAGCAACACTACTTTCAGTTGATATTTCACATAAACATGGCTCATTAAGAAATTTAAAAGGCACTAAAGCACGACCTTTAAAAAAAAGAAAATTCTTCAGTTTTAATCTTAAAATCTTAATGCAATAGAATATAACAGAGAACTGGAGAATCTCTGACTAAAGCTCCTTGTACATCCCAAAAAAGTTTGATGACATTTTTCATGCAACGATCAAACCATTTTGGGGTACTCAATTAAAGTAATCATTTTAAGCGCCTTCTGTAATTTATACGGTATACAACGTAAGCGGTATACGCGTAAAAATCCTGCACAATTATTGGACCAAGCAGTAAGTGAAAACGTTTTCAAAGAATTATTGCTGAAAATTAATGTGACAATCAAATAAAGAACACACTGAATGACTTTTCTTTACCGTGAAACTAACTAATCCTCAAATTTGTACAAACTACTCTAACTTCTAGGAATCAATTAAGAGGAATCAATCAAGTGACCTAAGTCTCATTACATCAGGAATCTCAACATCTTCTGGTACAAATATAAATACCGTAAGCAGATATTTGCAACGAAGAAGAAGTTAATGAAATGGGAGTTAACCCAACCAAAATTATAACAATCAACGATAAATCAGTTAATGCATAAACAAGATGCAAGACGAGTTAGTACAGTTTAACATGGAGTCAAAGAGTACGATGATAGTTATAAATGGTTAGAAATGTTTACCACCATGGTTTACGGAATACGCAAAATATCTGACTGTCTGAACACAAACTGCGTAAACGTCACAAATCTGCCTGTGGAAAACTTCATAATCTTTGCAATCACTATGACCAAATGAAGTTTATGATTTAAGTGTCCAGTTATCGACTGGTATTATTATAAAACAATGTGATTTATCAATTGCATTGGTAAATGAAAGGGTATATTAAAATTAAATTCAAACAGAGCATCAGATAACTTCTTTAAGGCTTTCACCTACAACAGCATGAGTAAAACTCATTGGCTTATCTTCGTGATTTAAACAGCACCTTTAGTTGAATTTTCACATAAACAAGAAATAAGAAGAAATAAGAAAATGAAGCGCGTGTGGTATCGGGTGTCTTAAAAACTTTAATTATAAAATAATATGTAATAGAAAATCGTTGAAAAAGGCTGCTTGTATGCTCCCAGAACGTGTTTGTTCAATTTGATGGGTTTTTTTAATGCAGCTACCAAACAATCTTTGGAGTATACTCACTTCAAGCAGGGAGTTGGCCTTTGCTTTAACTAAGCGTTTTAAGCGCATACGGTACAAAATTTCTGGAAATCTTGGTAATAATTAACCAAGGTAGAAAATTGTTGAAAGGGGTGAAAATGTCTGGATTGCTGAAAATTACTGCAACAAACAAGTAGAATACGCTGAATATCTTCATCTTCAGCAGTTAAGCGTCACACTAACTAAACCATAAATTTGTACGAACTTCCAAGAGTTAATCAAAAAACCTGAAGAACTAAGTTTCTTTTGGCAAGTTTCTTCTGGTGTAAAGTAAGGAGCCAATTGAAATGAAGACTCGGTTAATAAAGAGTCAGTACGCAAAACTTAAAACTATTAAAGAGCGAATTAAAAATAACGAATGTTCTTTGTTACCAACGTATAAGATGCCGGGCGAGTCTGTAGTAATCTGCAATATACCGAAGACTTTAAAACCGGAACCTATTGTCATTGTGCTTGTCGCTCAGCATGAGTACTGAAAACCAATAGAAAGCCAGTGAACCTCAACTGACCAATAATGTAAATGGTCTGAAGGGCGTGACGTTGGTGGTTAAGTGTTGTCCTTCAGTGGACGGGAAGCAGTTTCAAGTTTGGTTTCGCCGAAGGGCCCTTTGCCGAAGAGGGTCGGGAAGACTTTAGAAAAAGAGCCAGTGAACCACAACTGGAAAAAAATGCCTTGGCCGGCTCGACTTGAACGAATTGGTGTGAAACTGGGCCACAAAACTCTATCTACGTCTGTAAGTAACCAGGAATATGTTATAACAACTCGATGAAAACATCCCGGAAAACATAAAATACCTGTACCTTACAAAGAGCGCAACCTGCCAGTGAAAAACTTGTAATATAAAATTTTATTTATCCATTTCGTTGAAAATTGGTGTTGCAATAGGAAAGTGAACTGTTAAAAATAACTGTAGATTTAGTAACGCACAAAAAAGGAACACATGGAAATTCAGGTACTTCAATAAGGTTTCAAAACTTGAAAGCACGTTTTTGTAATCTATTTGCATTTGTGGATGTGCACTGTATAACAAGGTATTTCTTGATTGGTTGTTGCCATTGCATTGTATCAATTGTATTCTTTGTTGGGGTTAGAAATTAGGTTGGGATTAGGGCTATCGTTGGCCAGTAAGGAAATTTTCTTGTTAAACAGTGCGAATCGCCCCTACAGCGGTAATCAGAACCTTTTAACAAAATTTTCACAACTTTATTTTTGCACCACGTTTGTACAGTGACTTAAAATGATTCCCCGCTTAAGGTATTGTTTTAACAGATTTGGTAAAATTTTACAAAGAGGTGGTTGTCAACTGCAGTAAAAGCGGAAACAAAGGTTGCCCGCGAAGCGGACACAGTCTTTTCGTTCAACCCATGGCTACGAAAAACTAGCCTTAGGAGGCTGCAGCCACAGAGGGGCTACGCAGGCTTAAACAACGGCAACATTATGTTATTGAATAACCTGACACGGATTTTGTGTTTAGGTTTTTCTGTTTTATCAGTGACAAGGTTTTGTAGATTAGACGAAGTCTGGAACGTGCAAAACTAGAAGGGGAAATGAGTTTTACGAGTATTTTGCATAATACAATAGTTTTATTTCCCATACTCAAAAGCTCGAACAGTTCCAAACTGCAAAACTTTGAATGTTGCATGAACTACACCTTGAATTTTTTTTAAATTAATGCATAAAGAATTCAAAAGGGAGGGTTCTTCTTTCAGCTTAACCCGTGAGTATCTCACAAATATAGTAGGTAAAATTCTAGACCAAATTACAAGAATGCAGTCAAGTGGCAAGAGGGGGTGTTTTATCTCCTTAGAAAATTTTCAAGTTGCAACGAAAGACAACGAAAGACAACGAAATTTTGAACGAGGTGGAAAATCACCATGAAATGTAATTTACTCTTTATATCGAAAGGTTCCTACTTCTTCTATCAACAACCTGCCTATCCACGTGACTGTCAGGAGGTTTTAGAGCAATGTTCATCACAAAATGCAAGCGGTGTTTACTACATTAAACCAGACAGTTATAACAAGGCCTTTGAGGTCTACTGTGACAACCATGTAGACGGCGGTGGGTGGACGGTGAGTCTATTAAATTATACTTACTATCTCATCAGCTAGTTTGCTGGTAATTCGTTGGCTCACGGAATTGTGGGACAAGGAGTGGGATACGCAAACCGAGCTCATCACTAAGTGTACGGCGTTCCCTTGTTTTCGTGCAGGATGTGCATACAACACTAAGCACAAATCTGACTAGCTAACCCGACCGAAAATAAGTACCCCGCCATACCTTACGGCAGATTAAAATGTAAACTTACACCAAAAAGGCAATTTAGACAAGGTCCACTGCACAGAACCACAATTATGATTCCTCCTAATGTTATGATTGGGTTAAGAAAGAATGATGTTAACAGATTTTCGTGTTGAACTCAAATTTTGGAACACGTGTTGTAGGTGCGAGATTGGTTTGTTTATCCCGATGATTTGGAAAATGTGAGCATGTAGCTATGCAAATGCAAAGCGAACTACCGAACAAGTTAATTATGAGTACAAAACCTCTTCTTTGCCTTACTCTTCATTACAACATATTGTATCTTTTGTCCTAAAATTACTTGCCCTATTTGCTCTATTTACCCTGTTTCATTAATAATGATATTCCCCTATAATTTAAAGTCTTAAAAGCCCCCTCCCCCAATATTGAACAACTTTCATAAGCACTCTCTCTTCACTGTGATATGCTCTATTACAATTCGATGTTATGTTGGGTCTTGTTTTCGAATTTTCACAGGTTTTTCAACGTCGACATGAGGACAATACCGTTACATTCGGACGGACTTTTTCAGAATACGAAAAAGGTTTTGGATTTTTAAGTGGCGAATTTTGGATTGGAAACGAAAGATTATCTTTTTTAACAAATCAGAAACGATATCAACTACGTATTGACATGACGAATTCTGCTGGGTCGTCTTTCTACCTGACATACGACTTGTTTCGTATGAGTGATGAGTGGAGTAACTACAAGTTAGCGAGTGTAGGACAGTACGGCGGAAATGCAGGCAAGTGTATAAACGCTTTAAAAATGGTATTTCGTCTTATGAAAGTGGAGTAAAGGTATGACTGATTCTGGATGACGTCACAACCCCTTTTTAACTATGATTACAAACTGTTTGGAAGCACCGTCGATAATGCGAACACTCATTTGATGCGTTATCGCTAATGTGACTTTATCGACAGCGGATAGAATCTGTTCCCATCAAAGTAAAGGCAAGGGCTGGCTATGACGTCATAAGGATTCGGCAAACTTTTTATTGCATTTTAGTAAAACGTCATATTATCTTAAGTGAAGGAGTCTTAGTTTTTTCTTCTGTTGAAACAGATAAATTGATCTTAGCTTTTCTAAACTTGTTTGCTCGAATACACTAAAATAGTACTAAACGCGTTAGCTCTAAGAAGAAGAGCTTATCACATCGGGGACTAGTCCAGTCGTATCCTCGCAAAGTCGCCCCCAAAAACTTCTCCCCTGCAAAGCCTTCCCCTGGAAAAGTCTCCCCCTAACAAAGTTAACCCTTGCACAGTCATCCCTGTCTTGACTTGCAGACATCACATCATCAGATCATGGGATATTCACAGATCTGACATATGTATCATAAGTTTTGTAACGTTTTTGGCTACGTCTATAACGTGTGTTATGTATGTATATACACACACTATACAAAACAGTTCCTCATCACCCCAAACTATTTCAATTCTCCCAACCCACTGAGCTTTAGCCCCTCCCACAACTGTCTGACACTCACCCTTCTCCAGACATAATCCTGATTTATTGCTTTAAGGTATAACCTGGTGAGAAAACAAGGCCCGAATGTTTTATCAAACAATCACAAAAATACAATATGTTAAATGAGCTACTATACATTTTTGCATTAGTATTTTTATGTCGAGCCGTGTTCATTGAGAATTTCTATAGGCCTGTAAAATTAAAGTTTGGGGTGAAGAATGATTGCCTATCACCAGTAGCATCCTCAAAAAGTACAAAATCTTAAATAAGAACATGCAAAATCAAATCATTTCCTTAAGTTGCATGGTTTATGAGATGTATAAGAGGGAAGAAAGCACATGCTGCTGACAAAACAAAGAAATGGTCTGTCAGAAATTTATAAATCCACTTTTGAGACTCAAGTTTATTTCGTGGCTATTTCTCACAATTTAATACTCCAATTTTGTGACTCAAGTTTATTTCGTAGCTATCTATTTCTCAAAATGGATGGGATCTCACTAAGAAGTAATTTATTGACATTGTCTAAACTCTATACTCGTTTCTTTGTTTTCACAGGATACGACTCTATGGATTATCACCGTGATCAAGACTTTTCAACTCCAGACAGTGACAACGATGATTATTCCTATTATAACTGTGCCGATTATTATGATGCCGGCTGGTGGTTCAGTTATTGTTATGATGCTTACCTAAACGGGGTGTACGGCAGTTATGATTTTTATATTTATACTTATGATGAATATTATTATTATTATTATTACAATCTCCAATACGTACAGATGAAAATACGTCCAATCTAAAGATATATTCAGTCGTACAGGTTTGATTGAAATCATAGCTATTTGATATATAAAAGTGATGTTACAAATTGTGATTTTGTATGGAAGTTAAATGTAACCGTCTTTGTATAGTGTGTTGTACAAGCAGCCCTTATTCACAAATAACAGAAAATAAAATGTTAATAAAAATTCGGTGAAAGATCTATCTTCTCTTCAAGTTTTAAGAAAGAATTTTGACAGAGACAAGTTCGAAGTTTCTCCAAGGGGCGGTATTGCACAATATGTCAAAGGGTAGAAACTTTAGGTGTGCTTACAGTTGATGGCGGTATACGGTATCTTAACCAAAGATATTATAAACGTAGATACCAAACTCCTATCCCTAGATAGGCTTGCCCCAAGTCCCTCGAGATGTTCCCTCCCAGCTGTAAGTATTCTCCTCTGCCACTATTCCTTCTCAACGTGTCACCCCTTTCAGTGGCGTAGCTACTGGGGGGCAGGGTGGGGGGGGGGGCAAGTTGCCCCCCTGGAAAATTTTTTGGGGAAATTTGATGAATCTTATTATTATTACAAAAATTTGACAAAAATTTCTCAAAATTTTTGTTAGAATAAGAAATTGTGAGACATTTCTCATACATAATTCGTATTTTCATGCAACAAATTAACTCAGATTTCGTCAGTGTCGCATAAACCGGCCCAATTCGCGTTCCACAGAAATGTCCTCGCCGCGTAGCAGATTGAATGTTCTCTTGTGCTTGTATACGCACGGGGGTTATGATCAGTGCATTTCAGTGCACAGGAAGCTGTTATTCAGGTGATACTTTGGGAATTCAGTATAAAAGGATGTGAAAACTGACAAGTCACTACCGTAGACCCCGAGGTTGTTATGTTCTTCTACAAGCTAGCAGTAGCTGTACAATTTTACTCTGTGTACATAACGATGGATGGGGCTGAAACAATCCATGGCCAACGATAAACTTAAAGTTAATCTAGAAATTAGAATTAACGGGATCCGTTGGCACACTTAGATTTTGTTACTTAGCCTAATCCTTGGAGGCTTACAAGCTAGTTCGGGGGAAAATAGCTTTCTGCTCACTTTGAGTGTAACAATAAATGGACAATGAGTACCTTGTAGCCTTCTACACTTAACAGACTGCTTTTCTCACAGGATATCCTGTGTGATCGAGCCACCATTAGGCCTCTTTAGTGGCGTGCGAAGGGGAGACCATTGGGCCATGCCCCCCTCACAGATGCCATATTTCTTTGTTCTTAAAAATACGTAGTCTAACTTTATCAACACAGATTTTACTTCAAAAGATAGCATATGTGGCACCAGATTGCTTATAAGGACACCCAAAAAAATTCAGAGGGGAAGGATTGTCCCTGCATGGTCTTTCAGTGATGCCAATTTTTTTTTTTTTTTTTAATTCCTACAAATAGACCTAGGCAAATTCTGTCAAATTCCAATTTTTACTTAGAAAAGGTAGACTCTGTTCCCCACTGGTGGCATCTATCAAAAGACTTCGTGCTTAGATTTTCTTTACAAGCATAAATACGCTATTTTGACCATCTGAGGGGTCTGATTTTTTGAAATTTTCTTTACGTTCCGCGCCAACTAATGGTGGCGCTTCGCTCGGTCTTTTGGGCAAAATAACATATTTGGGGTAAAATTAGCTCTTAGCTCTCTGATCACTTTGCAGTTTGCGAACATATTTTGAAGTGAGCATTTTATTGCAAACGACAAAAGAAGAAAGCGACTGGCTAGATTCTTCGTATAAGCCTAAAAAATGCTATTTCCGGCCATCTAAGGGGTCTAATTTTTCCAAATTTTTTCTACGCTCCGCGCCAACTAATGGTGGCGCTCCGCTTAGATAATCTTTATGACAAAATAACATTTTGTGGCCAAGAAAAACCACAAATACCGATCTATGCTCTTTTATTTTGACTCCTAAAAGTGTGCAAATTTAATGACAAGTTTTTCTTCGTAAGGTAGCATAAATGGCATAAAAAGAAATGCATGTCAAGGCACAAAAGTTTCAGTTTTATCCTCATGAACCACCACAATTCAACTTTTAACACTGTTCCTGTCAAAGTCGAAAATCTTGCACCATTTTGCATGTAGGCTCCTTGAAAACGTAAAAAATTGCCGGACACCCCTCCCCTTGACCATACTCCATGCCCCTCCCCCTTCAGAGAAATCCTGCGTACGCCACTGCGTTAGTACATACAAATAAACCAGATATTGTTTACCAAAATAATATACTTTGTTATTTCCGATTGCTCTATGTTATACTTTAAAATTAAAATGCAGGTAATATTACAAAATGACATGGTAATGTGGTTATACTTGTGGTTATACTGACCCCTTTGACCTCTCCCAATCCACCTCTGCAGGCAAACCAACTTCTCACATTCTCAACTTTCCACTTCGACTCGTTAGTTACACCAATACACACTGTGCTAACCATCCCACATCGACCAACACCCCTCGACCGGTAATGCCGGTGACGTAGTTTTTTGGGGAAGCTGTCCTAGGACAGAAAAATCTGGTTATGCACTCGGTTTTTTGGTCTGATTCTAGCTGAAATGGTCCGTGACGCATACGGACACTATACACGTACGTAAGTGCAGAGAGTTCACACTCCGAACAAAGATGCACGTGAATACGTACCAATACAACTCACAGCAACCAACTCAGTGGACGGCGAACGATAACGCTATGCTGTGGAGCGAAAATGGTCTGAAGGCCGCGAGGTTGGTCGTTAAGTGTTGTCCTTCAGTGGACGTAATAGCTTCTTCGGGAAGCAGTTTCAAGTTTGGTTTCGCCGAACGGCCCTTTGCCAGAGGGTCGGGAGGACTTTAGAAAAAGCTATGCTGTGGAGCGACCCAAATAACGGCTGTACGGAAGTTGATAAGTGCCATCTCGATGGTCATTTTCGAAAACATTTCGAAAATGGTTTGGGGGATAACGGGGGTGATTCATGTAGGGGTGAGTCCGTTCTATCACTATGCTTCTGCTGACCGGGGGGAAATTGGTATGGGGCACCACAGCCCCGAAAAGGTCCGAAAATTTCTGTAGCATATATATATATAGCGTACAAATTGCTACTTTCAACGGTCATTTTGGCATTTCGACTTTCAACGGTCATTATGGTAAATATTTTAAAAATGTTTCGCCGGACTATGGGGATGATTGATTCATGCAGGGGTGGGTCCATTCTATCACCATGCTTCCGATGAGCCGGGGCAAATTGTCACAGGGGCTCCAAAGCCCCGAAAAGGTCATATAATTTATTTCTATAAGGTGGGGCTATGGTTGGGATGGGTACGTTTCTTGCAAGGATGGCATTCTCGTGGGACCGGGACCCTCTATATGTTCACAACTTTATTACGATAAAAATGAAATAATGCACTTAAAGTTTTGAATTAATAACGAACCCACATTTTGCGCGATCTTAACAGAACAATGCAAGTCAAATTGGGCACCACTATAACTTTTAGGGTAATTCGTTCTCACTTGTTCTCTACTCTAGTTTTTCCCCGTGGTTTCATTTTTATTCCACCTTAGGGTGGTCAGGCACAATAGGGCTATTTTCTGTCGTCTATGTACTTCGGTCCGGGTGCACTGTACCCATGCGGGCTAAAGGAACGACTGGCGGGAAAAATAATGCCTCCATGGTACTGTTCGTCGTCCATATTATGTGTGTATGGGACTATGATTTGGGTTTTTTTTTATTTGTTTTTGTTTTTGTTTTCTCTTTTTGTAAATGGGTCTACTAGCATAAGCTTTACTTTCCCAGTCCTCCTCCACCGCCTTGTTTAAATGTTGTATCATTTTGTATTTAAACTGTGGAAATAATATCAAACTCAACTCAGATATTATCCTGGTTTTGCTGTAAGAGCAGGCCGGTTTTGCGATGTGTGTACAGGGCATTTGCAGAGATTCCGAGCCCACAATTACCCAAAGGTGGCATACTAATGAAAATGCTAAACCGTGGAAACTCTCAGTTGTAGGCTAAGTGAAAACCCCAAAGACCTGACAAATCGCTTGCATAAGATTTATTCCATTTTTTGTGTGGATATTCACTGGGTTCCTTCGTAGACAACTCTTTTATTGGTAAATGCATGGCAACGGTGGTCGAACTTCCTCATTATGCGTTCTTAACGGATATCCTGTCTTGTAGTTAGGGAGGTAGCATCTTTGTGCGAACAGGGAGGTGTGATGTAGTTACACCTCCCTGGTAAGATGTGGTAGGATTAAAGACCGCAGATACTTTGAAGTCAGTCGCGTAGCCACAGAGTGCCTAGGGCGGGGTCTAGCAACCCCCCCCCCCCGCCCCCCCGATGTTGTTCAGACTCCCCAGACTTTTTGCGTCCTGATAAACATTGTTTGTCTTATGTATGTCATGTATGTCACTTATGTCACTTGAAAATTCGGCCACAACAACGAGAGAGACACAATAGTTTGAGGTCACGGGGTCAATAGCCTACGGGAGCTGATGAGGGGCGTGCTACGTCCGCAATTTTTGCCCCGAATGGAGCACAACGGTCAAGGGTTAAGAACGCCTAAAATTTAAAATTGAAACAAGGGACTGCATGCGTAGTATTAGATAATGCCACCGCCTAACCATTTTCATTCATTAATTTTTCTGTGCGTCTCAAAACACAAGAAATAGTGACAATAAACTTGTATTAGGCAACAATCCTCGACAAAAAAGGTGAGAAAAACAAGCAAAACAGGCAATGAACGGATCATTATCCCCCATCACGCCCCCATTCAATCTTGTGGCAGCCCAAGGCGTCCTGAAACTTCAACCTTGATACGGGATCGGGTTTGTCCCATCAGGGACTTGCAACTCCCTGGTCCCATGTATTTTTGTCGAGGATTGTAGCTAGCGTAGCCATAGACATCTTTTATGCATGTGTGTGCTGTGTGGGGTAGGGTGGGAGTAGAAGTTTTACAAATGAGTCAAGATATTGTACAGTACAGTTACTAAAATTTTCTTTGTTTTGTTCCTACTAATATATTTTTTCTTGAAACAGAAATAAATAGCCCTGGTTTTATTTCTTTACTGGGCAAAATTCAAGACGAAAACAAGAGAGTAAAAGCATACAGTTGATTTTAAAAGCAAGCAACCCCCCCCCCCCCTCCTTAAGGTCTCCATACAATAGCAATTTCAATGGGAACTTAGAGTGGCAAATCGTGATTTTGATTAGGCATAAATCAAACTTTATACAGATTAAAACCATGAGTCATTCAATTGAGAAATTTTGCATTTGTTTTTCTTGACACGTGTGTGATTAATTAAACATAATTGATGTGCAGGTTTTACATTTTCGTAGTTTAAATCAAAGGACCAATCCTCTGACCCCAAACTACACTTCTTGTGTGGGGTAACAGAAACTCCGACTCAATTGGCTCGGCATTTTGGTTGACTGCTAATTCAAACAGTGCAGAGCAAAACAGTGCAAGACACCAAAGCTTGTATTGCACAGCAATAACTGCGCCGAGAGTGTTTTGATTACATACATAATCACCCTGAAGCAATAAACCAGGCTGAGATTGTGTCTGGATGAGGATGAATTTCAGACAATTGCGGAAGGGGCTTAAGTAAGAAGGTTAGGAGCATTGGTACTGTTTGGGGTCAGAGAATTGGGCCTTTAAGGCATGCATGTTAAGACTATTTCCAAGTATAAAACAGTTAAATGGCCAGCTGGTGCAATAAACGGAGGAACAAACGACTTTGACGCAGTGGAGAACCTTTTCGACCACCCTATTTAGACTCTAGCTGTCAAACAGGTCCCTCTTTGGCATGCAGTAAACATTCATAGTGGAAGTATCAATTTCCAACCATGTGTTTCAAAAAATAAGGGATATTTAGCTGAAATTAACAGGACCGAAGACACTGAGGAGTTCCATTTCCGCAATCTGAGAGGCATTTTTAGCCAAAATTTTCTCTGTACACTACGACCAATGATGGCGCTCCGCTTAGAAAGTGTTATTCCTGCTTGCCCCCCCCCCACATCAACTTTTGCCCCCCCCCCCTCAGACCCCAACTGAAAAAGTCTGGTTACGCTACTGCAGATCTGTAATGAACAGCGCACTACTTAAGATATCAGGCTCTATAAAACAGAACAGTAATTTGTGCACAATGCGATTTTACCAACGCACTTGGTTGTTATCTTCAACCATTCTCCTTCAAGACCTAGAAAATAGTGTCATTTATTCCATTGAAAGAGGAAATGGAAAGGTAAAAAATTGAAAACGCCCAGCAACAATTGGGGGGAAAAACAAAAGAAGTTAGCTGAGACTTAGGAAAATGATTTAGTCATCACTCAGTTTGATACGTATGCATGGAAAAAGGAAGTTAATTTTCAATGCTTCCAGCTATATCGTCCGTTGTTGGTAATCCTGCATTCTGATTGGTTGAGCAGAGATCTGTTGTTTCACTGCTCACGGTCAATAAACGTAAAGAAAGTGATAAAGGTAAAGATTTTCACACATTTTCAGTGGTAGGAATAAACCACATTTGTCTGATCATTACTGTCTCATAAGCCGTCTTGACTCCAATTTAGCAACATAATGGACTCGACTTCGCATCGACCCTTATTTTGCCAACTTGGAGTCTAGACGGTTTATTATTTATTATAAATTCGACTTATCTCTTAAATATCGGTACCACCACTTCATTGAGATTTTAAGTCAATTTGAAATATCCCGCAGGTGCACTTTCGTTTTAGTATTTATGTATAACGAGCCTATGCTGACATGAAGCAGTTTACTCACCCAAAATGAGCAGAATTCAAGAGATGAACATATCGCTCTAATATGGTTTCAATAAAAATGGTTGTTCTGTTAAAAAACATATTTTAAAGGTATTTCATGAAAAGCACTATTAGATATATGATCATAATACTATGGAAAGGTTTAGCTACATACATCCAATAGGACTTGCCATCGGACGACTCTTTACAAAAATTAAGGGGTAAAATAGTCATCTCGGGGACTCGATCTACATGCAGTGCAGCGAGATTAGGCATTTAACATTTCAAAAGAAATTTACACTTTTCAATGGCAGAAGAAATCCTTTTTCGACTTTTGGTACATACTTTCAACGTTTATGTAAAAAAGCACAGGAGGGTCGTTCGCAACTCCCTCCTCCCTTGGTGACGTCCATGGATCTTGCGGGTATGAAAATTTTATATATTTTAATGGGTTGCGTTCGCCTGCTTCAAAAGGACCTTTAGCTTGGAATGACAATATGACAATGATACTGATAAATCAGTTCGCATAATCTCTGATAGCACAGGAACCGGCACTTTCCATGTATCCCTACGGCACCCTTAATCCCCACACCAGGATGACACTCATTCAGTGAAGTAAAAGAGGCGGTAATTAACCCTGGGTGTCACCTATCAATCAGGGGCACGCCACTTGTTCTCTCTCGTTTTTCTTAAACTGATGTTCCCTATTTATTTCCCCAGTGCCACAGCCTCATTAGAAAAAAAAAAAAGAATGTGGATATATTTTAGTCCGCCAACCCCCCCCCCCCCCCCCCCATCCTTACAATTATTTTGTCCGCTCAAGATTCGCCTGAATCGCGTCACTGCGGTCCTGTAATATTTTGTATTTGGTCACACAATTTGTTATTGTAGTATTTGGCCGGGAGGGAACCACCAAAAAAGAATAATGTGAATTTTTTCGGGGGGGGGGGGGCTTCTTTATTGTCTCAGAATTCTGACTAAATAACTCAGAATCCTAAGATAATTAAGATGCGAACAAAAACAAAAAGTCACCATTTTTTTGTTGTCCCCTCTCGGCCACCGTACAAAATCGATCAGTGAAGCAGACCAAAAATGCTCCTATTTCGTGGGACCAAAAAAAACTAGACCCGGGCCAAAACATCTAGCTTTTTTTGTCCTACCCCAGACCAAAAGCTAGCTTTTCTTGTCCTAGGACCAAAAAAACTGTAAATCTCCAGTTCTTTTGGTCCCGTCGGACAGGGGACCAAAAAAACTGCCACACCGGCTAACAAGTTCTTACACTCACCGCTTTGAACGTTTCGACAATGAACCATTGTAAAGATCGCGGTGTGGCCGATTCCTGTTTAAACGCTGTGTATATCACCCAGGCTTGCTCGAGAGACTTGCAGCTTTTGCAATCGGGACGGAGAATTTTGGGCTCTCCAGCTTTTAGTCACTAATCTCCGTAGCCAATGAAAATCTTACTATATCTTAACAGACAGAATGACGCACCGTTCATCACACGATGATCTTAATGAATATTAAACAAAAGTCGAACAAGAGGGCAATCCACGGAGTTGCATATCTCATCGCTAACATGTGCGCAAGTTGGTTACAGAACTTGAAGTATTTATGTGCTAGAAGTTTTATCTGTGCTGTTTTTATGCCACAGTAGAATTTCATTGACAAAAATTACCATACTAAAGCTGCATGTCACAATCCTTTGAAATTCCTATTTGAAGTCCATTTGGGAAGCGATTTTTTTTTTCTTTCCAAGGGATGGAATTTTTTTTTTCGTAAGATAGCGAGGGGAAAGAATATGGTACCGACCAATCAAGTTCTTGGAACTATACGCGAACCCCTTATTCCAAAAAACATCATTTGGGTATTTAAATTCTGACACCAGATTATAAAAGAACTGGAGAAATAGGCTACCCAATCTTTGAAACGCTTGCCCTTTTAATCCAGTAGGCCTATCTAAGATTTTGGAACAAATTTATTTTTTAAGATGCTGTTATCCCCTTGCAACACTATGAAAAAACAACGAGCTTGGCCGTTACACTAAACTGATACGGATATGGACGCAACCATTTAAAGTAGGACGCTTTCGGGGACGCTTTAGACAAGTGCGTAATTGTTATTATTCAGGCGCTAGCTGGGCGTATTCTCCATTTTGACGCGACGGCAAACCTCATGTGTGTCGAGCTGATATGCACATCAAGTGCGTCTCAATTAAAAAACTGGGCGTGTGCGCCATGTTGAACGCGTGGCGTTAGAAGATTTCTCGCCGACGCACAAACCTTTTCTGCGTACTGGCCTGTGGCGAATCCTAGCCCGTGGCGAATCCTAGCCCGTGGCAAGGAAATTGTCACATACGTTTTTTTTAGCAATGCCTCAGAACCGCCAAGTTTTAAGGGCACTAATATGTAAGATAGGTAGGCCTTATGCATAACCTAATGTTAGTCACCCACATTTTAATATCTTGGGTTATAACTCAAGATTATGAATGGCGTAGGGCTCAGAGCCATGCCTAAGCCCCAGACCTAGCCTACATACCGTTAACCAGCTTCAGATTTCAAGTCTAGTCCTAGGTTAGACTTTAACTTTCATACTACTAGGACTAACAGTAACAGCAACTTTGGATTGAAAACAACTGCCTGTATAGACCTTATGAGAACACTCTAGATATATGGGCTATCAAAGTGAAGTGCGAGCAGGAACTTAAAAATCTCACTGCAGCATACAAGTTCGTGAATAAAGAATTTGATTTGTGAAGACGAGACTGCTACTACGAAGTACTAACCTGGGCCTGAGTCTCAGTCTAGCTTATTTAGGCCTATATTAATTGATTAAAAATAGGCTAGTTACAAAACATTAACGTGGTAATGACACGGCCAAAGTAAGTTTCTCGGTAAGTTTGGGTACACCTTGACATAAAGTGAAAGATTTCCCTACTAAATTATGTCCATAAATACCGAAAAACGACGTTTTGAATTCCCAATTACAGGCCAGGCTCAGCCCATTTGAAATTCGCAAGCGAAAAAACGTATGTGAACGCGTCTCAAAATGGTGACGTCTTTGGAGGCACGGTTAGCAACACTGTACCAATGAGCTCACAATCATCGAATCATGTGCATGGTAACGCGTGTTTGCGCATACATAATTGCAAACACCGGTGCTAGGATAGCAGTGAGCGTGGCCACTGACTACATTGTGAATTGTGCATTGCACGGTTACTGCTTAGTATTCGCAATAGCATCTTCACCAAACGGCTCATACAGTAAAGACGCGCTCGTATTGGGGACGGGCTTGTTGTGGTCTGTTTGTTCATACATGTTCATAGCTGTTCTTTATAGCGCCCGAACCGCGTCTTTCTTGCATAAAAACAGAACTATTTTTACCCGCGCGCATATGCACGGGAACATATTGGCCAATGATTTGCTCCGAATCCCCACCATGGTCCGCGCCTTCCAATCTGTATGTTGGACTCTGTATTGTGATGCAATCGTTTTCATGAGGTTTCTAAGATAAGATAACTTTACCGACATTACCGTTACATTAGTTCCACATCTAGATGCGCGCCGTAGGGCGGGGTTTGTGTCGCCAATTGCGTCATAAAAGTCAGGTGAGCTGTTGCGGCGTTTTTCGAAATTGAATTTCGAACGCAGTTTTCCTTCAGTCGAATATCATTTATGCCGAACTGTACGGGTTTTTAATGGGGTGTGAGATAACATTTGTAAAATTCTGTATCTAATCTTGCAATAGCCTACACAAAAGTTTTTGTGGCCGTGTCATACCCACTTTAACCTTTGACAATCGGTAACGTGAACTATGTCCTTGGTTGCCATGACAACCACACATATCGGTACAACTTATCATGCCTAGGCTATTACACTTAAACTTTCAGATTTGTGGGATGCTTCCGTTAAAAGTTAAAGTGAATACAAAAAAAGTATTTGACCCCCTGTCACGTGACCTTTGACCTTGGTTGCCATGGAAACTACATATTTTGGTAGAACTAGTCTACCTTATTATACTTGTGAAGTTTCATGTAAAATGAAGGTTTTCTTTTGAAGTTTTAGTACAAAATAGTAAAAAAATGTGCTTTTTTGCCAAATTGTGACCTTTGACCTTTACTTCTGAGGTTCTGGGAGACCTGGGGTACCCACCTTCCAATTTTGAAAAGAATCGGTACAGCCCACTAGGAGGAGTTTAAAAGACAAAAACGTTGTTTTACGAACAAATTATCACTTGAAAATTTTTGTTCCATTCTACCACTTGACCTTTGACCTCTGTTGCTATGGCAACCACATATTTTGGTAGGCCTAGATGCAATCATCATATGTGTGAAGTTTCGTGTCAGGAGGACTTTTACTTTTGGAAATATAGCAGAAAATGTCGATTTCACTAAATTTGACCTTTGACCCGTAACCTTTGACCTTCACTTCCGGTTGTGTATTAAAATGCAATTGTTCCACCTAAGGTACCATCCTACCAAGTTTGAAGAAAATCGGCCCAGCCGTTTACAAGATATTAGGAAAACAAAATTGGACACACACACACACACACACATACTTGTAAGGCCTCCAAAGTGAAACCTATGATCATTTCCAGCCATATGGAACCACTACTTTATAGCAATTCCTGAGGGATAGGACTAAAGTATGGTGTAGTTGGTGTCTCCTGCACCATACAGGTCGGTCAAATGGGTCAAATTTTTATTCCTACCGAGCCTGAAATGTAGAAATCAAAGTGAGGCCAATTTCAGCTTGACAATGCACAATAAAGCCATCAGCAACAGCATGCAGTTAGAGTCCTTTTACACACTGTGCAAAGTGAGCCCTTTGATTCACACAACATGCATTGTGTGTCCTTTCACACATCCTTCAATGTGAGTCCATATGCAACGCCATGTAATATGAGACCTTTCACACACAATGCAAAGCGAGTCCTTCTTTTACACAACATGAAATATGAGGCCCTTCTATCAGGGGTGGCGCCAGGATTTCCCCGACAGGGGGGGGGGGGAAGCATTTGAAGGCCCCGACACAGGCTTTGAGTTAGTCCCTGTGGGACGTGACTAAACATTTTGAGGCGCGCGCAGGGCGCGAAATTTTGGGCCTTCTTTACAACAAATACTTAAAAATCCGGAGTTTATTTTGAAGACAAAATTTAAAATTTTTTAAAGAAATTTTGCTTTTGTAAGGACCTTTAAAATGTTGGAGTGTTTATTGAAGGATCTGTCCTCCATATGGGAAAAATTAAAAACGTTTGATAGGCGACAGGTGTCAATATTTTGGGGTTACGCATTAAATCGTACTAGGCATACGTACTAAGGCTTCAACTCAAAACTAGGTTGCCCGAAAAGGTTTTTCCTTTTTTGAACGAATTTTTGAAAATTAAGAGCATATTTTATTGGAAAAATTTTGGAATCCAATGGAAGAAAATTTGGTTTGGGGGTACAGTTATTATGAAATACTTGGGTTTTTAATTAAGTGATATGACTTTCAAGAGCAAAATTAGGTAGAATGTTGAGGTGATTAACATAGTTGGCTTTGGTTATTTATTGTATGGAGTATCCATCGAAATTGAAAAATTTTTGCCACTTTTAACAACCTGAAGCTTATACTGGAGAAAACTTGTAATTTTGTGACCGATTTACGGGTTTTATCGGAGAATCTAATCTTCTTACAAGAAAATCAAGTAGGGCGTGATCTGTAGTTTGGTTGGGGTTTCTTAATATCATCATGCAGATTAAGGCTCTCGGACCATATTGGGAAAATTCTCCCCGGAAACAGTTTAGCTTCCCATACATTTGAAGTTTTATATTTTATAAATTGACATAGACGTGCGGGAGCGTTTCAGTCTGGGAGGGTAGAATTGTCTCTTTTGTCCGAAAAAGTAATTTTGCCTGAACGACTACTAAAGTGCAGAGCACAGAAATTTTTAAAAATTGAGAACCTCCAGACAGCAGGAAATGGCGTTGCCCGGGCTCGTACCTAAAAACAAATCAGTCATTATTTTGAGCTTTCTTTCGCAATAAAATTTCCACTTTATAGTATTGTCCCAAAATGAAGATTAATTTTCAAGCTTGCAATGTTCTGTTAAGTAATCTGTTCGACCAAAACACCCTATCTAAGCGGAACGCCACCACCATTGGCGCGAACCGTACAGAAAATTGTTAAAAAGTCTAACCCTTTCAGACTGCCGGAACAGGCATTTTCAAGACTTGTAACTAGTAACGAAGCAGTCGTTTTTTGAGCTTTCCTTTAAAATGAAAGTATCACTTCAATAGAAAAATCCAACTTGATCAGAATATTACCAGATAAAAGGGTACTGCTGCAATTAATTAGATGTAATGTTCTTGCCTCTATTAGGAATCGTCGTTGTAGTCCATTGCAAGGCCCGCTAAAAAGATGAGATTTTCTACGTGACTTCCTGAACTCCAGACTGTAAATGATTTTTCTTCCTATGTATTTGAATTTTTGAAAATATCCCAAGTTACAATGTGGCTTCGAATGAATTTTCAGTCAGACTTTTTGGGAGACATTTTCACACTACTGTTTATCATCAGCCTATGTGTGGCTGAAACGGCCTGTCTAATTTTCATCACCCTTACTAGAATTCGGCTGTAGGGGCAGGCCAGGTGGCAGAACATTGGGCACTGCATGCACCTGAACAACCTCTCGTCTATTTTTGCCAGGAAAATTAGGAATTGTCAGTTTTCTTGAAGAATATGGCCTTCTAGTGAGCAAAATCAAGAAGACCGTCCGGATGACCCAAGTTTATAAGATCCGCATCTTTTATCAGTTTAACGTCGGCATGCAGATGAAGGCTCCCCGACGAAATTGGGTTTTCTCAACAACAGGGTGAAGGGCAGCCTTCCCAGACGGGGTCATGACCTTGCGGATTGAAGAGGGCTAGTAAGACGTGATTAAAACAGATTCAGATAGACATTAAAATACCGTTACAAAAGAATAAAATAGTTCAAAAAGAAAAAAAAAATAATGATCATCCTTCCAGTAACTTCAGTCCTTTACCTGTTTACGTTCATTTTTAGGCCTCCCCGAAAGAAGTTGCCGTCCTTCCACGACGGGGGAGGAAATAGGAAAAGGTGCATGGAATGAGGTTTAACCAAGCAAAGAAGTGATTGAAAATCAATTCCGATATGTAATAAAATAGCATTTAAAAACAAAACTTAGTTCACCCATCCAGTGATTTAAGTCCTTGAAGGCTTTTTTTTCCCTTTTTTTATTATTTTTTTTATTTTTTAGGCCTCCCCGACGAAATCGCCGACCTTCCCCGACGGGGGGGGCATGGCCCCCCGGCCCCCCGCTGGCGCCACCCCTGCCTTCTATCAATTCATTTGAACATGAAGCATGCCCAGATTAATGTTTGGATGTGTTCCCCTTCAAATACACTAATTGTGATAAACGGCCAAGTTCTACAAGTTGAGTAAGATGTGCAAGTTATACCCTTAATTGTATAGGCTTATGAACAGCCCTGTGGGCTGGGGTTGTAGAATATGCTCACGATCTTATCCACCTGTTAACTTAACAATACTTGAACATAAATATGAACTTTGAACTTTTTATCGAGTAGACTGACGATATATATTCAACATATTTGTGTCCGTCCGTCCGTCCGTCCGTCCGTCCGTCCGTCCGTCCGTCCCCAGTATATTATTTACAGAACATCAATTGTTTTAGAACTAGAAAATCATACAAAAATTGCTGTTATTGCATGGTATGCTGAATTCATTTTGGACGGCGTGCAAGAGAATACCGGGTCCGAGTTCGACATATTGTTGGTTGTTGCAAATGTAACATTGATGGCGAAGTATTTCAGCTTTTGTCAGAATTTCACCAAATACCGTTCCATAATGTTCTTACGATACAAATGAAACATTAGTTTGTGCACTTCATTATAACACTAAGTCTAATAGAGTAAGGTAAGAATCTGGGG
The DNA here is from genome assembly GCA_037179385.1 of Holothuria scabra. Taxonomy (NCBI): domain Eukaryota; kingdom Metazoa; phylum Echinodermata; class Holothuroidea; order Aspidochirotida; family Holothuriidae; genus Holothuria; species Holothuria scabra. The sequence goes on from CM074187.1 coordinate 36,269,908, forward strand.
GAAAAAAGATGGCACTTTGTGGGGCGAAACGACTTTCACTTGGGGCGAACTGGCAAGGAGGCAAAACGATCGAGACAAACTGGCAAAGGGGACGAAACGACTGGTAACTATTTCAGCTTGATAATGTAAAATAGAAAGCCACCCCAGACATGCAGTGTGGGTCCTTCCACACATTATGCATTGCGAGTCCTTTGGTTCACACATCATGCACTGTGTGATATTCTTTCACACATCCCTCAATGTATGTCAGTATGCAACGTAATGTGAGTCCTTACGCACAATGCGATGCGAGGCTTTGACACAGCAGGAAAAATGAGGCCCTTCTATTGTTTCATTTGAGTATGACACATGCGCAGAGTACTGTGTTACCTTTGTAGATACCTACTTACTTTGTGCAATTCGTGCAATTTTCCATACAAATGGAAAGCCTTAAACAACAATTTGTAAGTTATCATAAATGATTATAATTTCATTTTGGCAGGATATTAGTCACAGTAATAGGCCTACTCATGAGCGGATCCTGACATTCCAAAAGGTGAACGCTCCCGTGCAAATTCTCCTACATTTTCATTATGTTCATCTTTATGCTGATGGAGCCTTCATACCCATTGAATCCTTTCTAATTAGCACTTGAAACGATATGTCTATAGTCGCCCATCTCAGGTGATGTTTTCACTAGCCCCATTAATTTTCTAAAACACTAATCCCAATGAGTTAGGGACCACTGAAACGTAGGGACTACTGGTATGGGGACTATAATACCATGCAAAACAGCTATCAGTAAACGTTTTGGACTTGATTTAATCAAGTGGGGCGTAGCCAGGATTTTCTTGTGGGGGGCAAAATCTACTCATCGTCCCCAATCTTGACCGACAGGACTATCTAAGCGGAGCGCCACCATCCGTTGGCGCGGATCGTACAAGAAAATTTTTGGTTTTAGAAACCCCTCAGATGGCAGGAAACGGCACTTCCCGAATGTTTTATGCTGCATGTTCCCAGCCTGGAAATATGGATCTCATTTCTGATATTTCTCAATAAATGCAAAAAAAAAAAAAATCAGTCTATGAAAAATGTTCATACATGTTTCTAAGCGGAGCTCTACCATCGATTGGCGCGGAGCGTACCAGGAAATTTTTGGCTTTAAAAACCCCTCAGATGGCCGGAAACGGCACTTCTCGAGTGTTCTAAGCAAGAATATGTTCAGCCCAACTTCGAAATTCTCCCCGCTTCTTAATTGAAGCACTTGACAAATATTGAGGGGCGCAACATACCTTTAGCCCAAACTTTTTCACTTTTCATCGCCGCCACTGAGGTGCGGCAATTTCTTGAGGAGCGAAGCGCCCAAGTGAGAGCCGAGCGACCGAACGGGGAGAGGGTGTGGTTCTCCCCCTCCCACCCCAAGGAGATTTTGCAATTTTACATCAGAATTGAGCGATCTGGTGAACACCTAAGTTGGAATTTTTGGACATTTTCAATCTTGTATCAATGTTTGCCTTATTCCCTCGAGAGTTAGCAGGGTTAGTGTGTGACTGTAAGAGGGTTACTCGGTACGAGTCAATGGGGCCCTAGGGAATTGTGTCGCACTGGAACAAAACAGCTACTCATAAGGCTTACATTTAGTTGGCTAAACCAGCGGAATTGACATTTTGCCCTGAAAAACGCCAAAACTCCATTTAAATAAAAAAAAATTAAAAATAAAAAAATTAGGTATGGACGGGACTAAGTGCCAACCCCCTGACGGGCCTGTCTCCCTGGGTGTCACCTTCCCCTTTTGGAATGTTTTGCTGTCTCGAAGAGCTTAGATGCAATATGGTGCTATGTTTTGTTCTTTTTATACTAGATTCCAGTGTTCTCCACAGGGGGTTTTAGAGGACCGACACGTCCTCCTAGTGAAATTGACCGCCCCTCCAAAATAGTTGCCGCTCTCCAAAAAATGCAGCTTCCATTTTTAGTTCATTGCTTCATTACACATATACAAGTCATATCTGGAAAAATGTGACTTCCATCCAGGCTTGGCGCCAGGATTTGCCCGACGAAGGGCCACTCTCCGAACGGGGGAGGGGCAGGGTCGGTAGCGACCCAAGTCCCGACAGCCAGGGTGCCGTCGATGAGTTGGTGAGGGAGGTTTGAAGAAAAACCTGTACACTATACCTGCCATTGCGAGCCATATACAACATCAAATTTGTATATGCTAGAGGAAGATATTTCCGCACTAATTTAACCGTAGAAAAGGGGGCAAAAATTTTTTGGGTTAGTACACTAAAAAGAACCTGTACTTATTTAAATCTTATATAGGTCAATAAATTGTCCCGGCATTTGGGCCCTATCGGACACAAATTATATTGTACTTTCTTCTTCGAGTCCGTACCGCACGACTGACACAAGAGATAATTAACTAAGTTTAGCGAAATGATATGAAATTCCCGACATGAACATTAATCCATTTATTCTACTTATTAATTTACATGAAAAAGATGGGAAGGGTTTGTACTTTATTAGCTCTAGGTAACGGAACTGAGGAAGGGTGTGCAAAGAGTACCGAACATTTGGGGTTTTATCGCAGAAATAACTCTTGTGAAAGCGAAAGTAACTAAACCGACCATGAGAAGGCGACAGATTATCCCCGACAGGGGATAATCTGTCGGGCTTACAAAAATAATAATAATAATAATAATAATCTGTGGGCTTACAAAAATAACATAGCCTATGTAATCATTAAGAACAAAAAGGAAAAAAAAAAATAGAAACTGTAGTGGTTGTAGACCGTATCGGGGATAACATACATTGTGTCGAAACCACCTGGAATACCCGATAAAATAGCCAAACTATGCTCCGTGAGTGGCTCACCATCTGACCTATCGCATGACACACACAAGAGAACAGCAACTAGGCTTTGTGATATGGGATAAAATTTACGACCTCTGCATAACATGTGTACTCTGCCTACCAGTTACTTGGTAAGGTTGAGAGGACTTACACTCTCTAGATATGTGGAATGGAAGTATTGAAAAAAAACTGGAGTGAATCTACAATTTGGGGTTCTTATTAGGGAAATTGTCCCTTGAGAGCAAAAAACAGGTAAAGCATCGGGGAGACCCCCCCCCCCCGAAAAACCGTAAAAATTGCCCCCGATTCTCTCCCTCCTCTTGCCGTTTATTTATTTTTTTTTATTTCTTATTTTTTTGGCTCCCCTTCATTTTTTCAACATCGCCCGTCGCGTCCTCAAAATTTCTGTGGGGGGGGGAACTCTCTGCCCCCTGCCCCCCCGCTGGCTACGCTAGTGCTTGATTATGTGAAACGGAAAACATGCACATAGAATTAAACGTAGTTCAGGGTACTTGTATCATACTGTTGGGTATATGTGTAAAGACCACGCTCGGATCGTAAACATTAGACTTTATTGGACTTAATTTGTTTCCAAAGTGATAATTTGCTGTCGAAAGTTTACGCAAACGTAATATCAATGTTAATTTTACCAATTTTGAGCAAAGAGCAGTAGATTCCATCAATTTAAAAACATATCGCCTAAAAGGAAAAAATGGCACACAGATCATCTACCATAAAAACCATAACGCTGTGGTAACTCTGACTATCAGTGGTTTCACTTCACGGTCAACAGTTTGAGCTTCCGAGTGTGTGCTTATATGCTTATATAAAATAACTACGCACTTTGAAAGATAACTGCCCAGTAATTCAAATGTGAATGCCTAAATTTCCAGTAGATTCCATGAATTTAAAAACATATCGATGAAAAGAAAAAAAAGACACCCAGATCTACCATAAAAAACATAACGCTGGTAACCCTGACTATCAGTGGTTTCACTTCACGGTCAGCAGTCTGAGCTCATGAGTGTGTGCATGCTTAGATAAAACAACTACGTACACTGTTAAAAAATTTCTCTGTAAATTTACATAATTTTTATGGCAAATTTTTTTCCAACCAAATAATGTTTTTTTTACAGCCAGACTGTAATCATGAAAAAACATTAAGGGTTTGTTTTTTCTTTACAGTTTTTGCATGTAAATTAGTTTACAAAAGTCTACTGTAAAATCGAATTACAGAATTGTTCTGTTTTGTTTACCTTAATTTTATGTGAATTTACAGCCTACTGTTTTCATTCCCGACGTTTTAATATTTATTATAATATCGCTTTTTTACCTTTCATATGTTATTACGTAACATACACTTCACCATTACGTAGATCAGGTATTTGCTTATCAACGTAATGTGTCGTTACGAAGTTGTTTTCAATCAAAACACATTGAGAATGCTTTGTTGTCATATTATTGTCAAGTAGACTGCTATCTCTAGGAACTTTGTAATTGGAAAGTCACATTTTTTGTACAATATAATAGTTGTTTTTAAATAAATATGACAAAGAATGCAAATACATTGGTTGCAAACATTTCCAGACAAGGTAAGCAATAAGTTTATCACTTCCTGATTAAAAAACGCCATAGAAGATATTATTCAAAGCAACAGCAATCCTTTTGTTAGGAAAATGCCTACAAAATAAGCTCCACCCATTTATGCAAAATTAGATTTACGTCATAAAGTGGTAAATTTACAGACTCTTTCAAGTAAATTTGTGAAACGTTTTTAATTTGCTCCGATCAAGTGCATGAGCGCCTGTGGCGATCAGTTGACATCAGTATACCAATTGTCAGTGCTCTGAAATTAGGGCCTTACAATTTCTTTTTACTTAAAAATGTGTGACAAAACACCAGTTGTATGATATTTATAACTAAGAACGTAATAACTAAGTATGCTTTTATAATAAATGTAAGTTAATTTTCAAATAGGGCCATAACTTTGCCAAAAATGTTTTTTTAAACTGAAACTTCGCAGAACGATGCATGTTATATATTGAAAATTTTCTGGCTATTTCTTATTTGTTTGTTTGGGCTTATTTTTGTTTCTTTTTCAGCTTAAAAACAAAATGAATGTTTGTTAAATGACAGTATATTTATGTGAAATCAGAAAAATACAAAATACTGTTAAAATTTCTGTAAATTTACAGAAAAAGTTTTACAAAGCAGTAAAATTTGGTTAAAAAAGCAGACAGAAATGGTTTTTCAAATAAACAGAAAATACATGTTAAACAACCTTTTTTATTGTAGCAATACAAAGTGTCTGTAAAGATACAGAAAATCTCTATTAAAAGTAAAATACAAAAAGTTTAAGTTAAAAAAGTCTGTAAATTTACAGAAATTTTTAACAGTGTATCTTGACAGATAACTGCCCAGTAATTCAAGCGTGGATGTCTTAATTTCCCGCCAAACTGAAAGAAGATTGCTATTACCCAAAGAGAGCCACGGCTCTAAAAAACGGTCTATGGCCCCATGCACCGCTTCACAGCTAGACCAGCGGCGAACTGTTTTGCAGGGTTATAACGTCATATTTCCTGGCTATGGACCTGCGTGGCCACCTTCATTGCGATAATGGAAGCTGTCCGAGGTATAGTAATTCTAAGTCGGGTTGTCAAATGGGGACACAGACGGCCACTTTCCCTCAAAACAATATCATTTAAAACTGAAAGGTGCAAAATATTCCTTCAAATAATCCTTCGAGTTAAAGAGTGAATTTCTTAGGCAAAGTTACCAATTTTTAGGGTCATGCATATTGAGTTGATGTTTAATTGTCATTGATATCTTAACAAGGTTCTACCATACACGTAGGCCTTTATGGACAGGATCGGATTACCACATGGCAGAATCGGCATATGCCGGGGCCCTGAGCTTTTGGGGCCCCGGCGCCCCGCGCGTTCTAATTGCTAAGTAAAGGAGATATAAAATAAGTTTTAGAACTAAAATAAGTTCGATCCTGCATGAAACAGAAGACACTAAACAGCCTTACCTTGCTCAGTGTGGAACATGACCTAGTGCGGAAAATTGAATTTTCCCAAATAATAAATGATTTTGCATGTCACAAATCCGGTCAAAATGTGTAATGTAATAGTTAAAGTGTACCTCAAGTCAAAAAATGAATAACTACACTCTTAAAAAAAGTGGGCAAATTTTGCCCAACTTTTTGACCAACACTGGGCATCTATTCAACAACCTAAACAGTTGGGCAAAACTTAAACCAACCAAATTTGGTAAACTTTGAACCCAACTGTTGGGCTGGAGATTACCCAACTGTTTGGTAAATTAGCATTTAAAAACATACCCACTTGTTGGGCACTTCTTTTATTAAGCTGTTGGGCAAATGCATTAACCAAATGTTGGTTACATGCTAATCATCTTTTCCTTAACCGTTGGTGCTTTCTTTACATGTTAGGTTGTAGGTTATGGCAGGGAGCTGCCACTGCAGCTCCCTGGTTATGGCAACCCATCGGTCCCAGTTTAAAAACCCTGGCTTAATAACCTATTTGGTTTGTCACTGAGTTCCGTATAAGTACGTCCAAAACTATCATTTTTAAAAGGCACTGTATTTTTAAAGGCACTGTAAAATGATGTGTGTAAATGATGTGATGAAATCTTGTAGTTTCATCAATGCATAAATATGAACACAAGGGCAGCATGAGAATTAGCTGGTCCGTAGCTCTCATACACTGTTATCATGGTTATGAGATAGGTTACTTGTTATGCCGAAATCGTTCGAATAATAATATATAAATGCTCATTCGGACGTGAAAGAGAATATCCCAGATCCTAACCTCTCATTGGATACCAGTTTTGCGCCAAATACGAATCATGGAATCTCATAGAAATGTGTTCTAGTTCGTAGTACTATTTAAAGAATTTTATGGAAATAGAGATCGATTTCATGGTCTAAAATAATGTACGAGTTTAGCTGTTTGGCCAATATAAAAAAAGCCAAAGAGAATTTTCAGGTTATGGTACCATGTCTGATTATGAGAAGAATTGTGAAACAAATCGGGCCAAGTGTACTGTTGTTTGGTGAAAACACTGCAACCAATAATATACCCAACAAATTGGCAAAAAATTACCCAACAAGTGGGTAAAGGGAAAATATGCTCAACTGTAGAATAAAACCTTATCGTAATTTTGACCAGTCAGTTGGGTATTACAGTATACGCGTGCATGGAAGGGGAAATTTAACCATTTTGTGAGCAAAGATTGACCAACACTTAGGCAATTACTTTTACTCAACAAAAACTTTGCCAAGCGTTTAAACAGTGCACCAATTAGCCCCAAAGTTGGGCAAAGTTTTACCAACATATTTCATAAACTTCTTTAACCAACGGATATTTTACCCAACGTTTTAAGAGTGTATGTATTGAAAAGAATGAAAATGAATTCTAACAGTCCTACTCCAAATTTAGTTGGATATTCATGGGCCAAGATATAAAATGTTAAGGTTTATTCGCTCAAAATAAAATGATGCATTGCGCAATGATTTGTGATGTCATTGTTCTACTACTCAAATTAAAATCTTTGTATTTATTTGTTTTTCCGAGAGTTAGTGCACCTTTCACCAAGGTATGACAGCATTCTCACTCTTATGGGGTGAAGAAATAAATAAAGCCTTATCTGTGCATCAAGCTGTGCAAGCAGACAGGAAGTGTTCAAGGTCATATATTAAACACATTTTTAATATTAAAGAAAAACAAAGGTACGTAATGTAAGTCGTACAACAAGAAAGTCACAAATTATTGGGCAAAGGACTAATTTGGTTTGAGTGAATAAACTGAAATATTTTATATCTTGGCTCAACAATGTCCAATGTTGGGAGCTGGACTGCATTTTTAAGCTGTTTAATCTTTTTTCTTCTTTTTTGACTTGAGCTACACCGTAATGTTTATGAAAAGGTGTCTGGGAATTGAGACCTACGTTAGTTTGATTTACTGGATTGTCGAGCTTACGCTTTCATGTGTGCGCATTTTGCCGCGCAAAACTATCCGGTATATAATGTATGTCATGTATCACTGTGCATTGTGTAAAAACAAGTGTTAGTTATTAGCGGTTAAAATCTAAAATTTAATCTGTTGAGTTTTTAAATTTGTGAAAGCGAATGGGAGAGGGTGAATGTAACAGGGGCCCGCTAAAAATGCTGGGGCCCCACGTAACGTTAATCCGGCCCTGTTTATGGAACGATAATAAGTCAAGTCGCATCCCGCTAGGCAAAAAAGTTACAAATTTATGGTTAATTTACTCAACGTTAATTTACTGAAAAAATTATTTGTAGGCCTATGTACGGGACATCGGGTTAAAGCATATATTATAGTCTATATGTTTAGGAAATTGTGCAGAACTGTATGTGGGACTTTGGTGAATTTCATGATCCAACTCAATGTACCGCTTTAACTGTTTAAGAAACAAAGAAGTTCCTGTATCACTTTAGTTCTAGATGCATTAAATTGTAATGCACCTTTTGAATGAGTCACATAACCGTTAATATGGAATATGTACCAGACGTGTAGTGAGGATCTGTCAGGGGTTATGACAGATCTGCCGGGGGGGGGGGGTGTAAGACAATACATGCATCAAAAAGTTGCGATTACAAACATTTCAAACGTGTTGCCATGTGTAGGCACGGCCAAACCTGTTTCTGGGGATCGAGAGCGATAGGTATCAGGAATTAAATTTATTTCAATCTTCAGTGTTGTCGTAAACAGTGCAATTTTAGGCATGAATTGACACACTATTTTAGGGAGCCTCAGCTCAAATCGTGTTGTGAAGTCACAAAACTTGAACTGGCCAAAACTCAAATATTTTGAATACAAATCGACATTTTATGAGTTTGCTCTATCTAGAGGTGTCATTGGACTGATATCGAAACATAGGCAATAAAACTTACCTTAATTGGATCAGCTTAGAAATTTGAAATTTGGTATAAGATAATGAGCAATGATTGTTTTGTGTAGACCACAAACTTTTCGATAATGTGGTCTGATTGAAAGAGAACTTTCAAACTTTGTACAATTACAAAAGACAAAATAAAAAATTTCATCAAGAATGCATCAAAAGTGCCTTCAATGAGTTGGCGCATCTTTAATACATATTTTTTTTTTGTTTTTATTTTATATCCTGTAAATGGAAAGACCTTTTCCAAGTGTTCTTATGATGAGAAACTTATGCAACATTTATGCCTCAAACGTACCTCAAAAGTTGATTGTGATTCCTCTTTTGCTCTAGTTATATTGAAATTCCTTTCTTTTCTTCAAACTTGGGTTATGGGCGTCACCTCTCAGCCACACGTGGCGCCAGAATTTGCCCAACAGGGGGAAGCAAGCTCCTCGACTGGCAGACTGAGGGGCAGAATCCCCAAGAAGTGTAATGAGTAACTCCAGGCGGGACTTCCTGCCGATTTTTTTACCTTCGTATTAACGATTTCAGTTACTGTATTTGGAAATATTTGAAAATCTGAAGCCTATTTCATAGGCGGCGGAAGATGTTTTTATTGGGGGGGGGGGCACAAGTTTTTGGCAGTCGAAAATGGTGACGCTGTAAGGCGCCCGTTTTTACGCGAACACAAAATCCCATCAACGTGGGGCCCAGGGGACCGCTTAAGGGCCCCTGATGGGGTTCAGGGGCAAAGCCCTGGTAGGGGTTCATGGGGCGATGGATACCTTTGTAGGGAGTGGCTGGAGTTTACTATCTAAGCGTAGCGCCACCATCAGTTGGCGCGGAGCGTTCAAAGAAAATTTTGGATTTTAAAGCCTCCCAGATGGCTGGAAATGGCATTTGCCATGTATATTTGTCGCTAATTCTGGTGAGAAAAAATTGTGATTTTTCTAAGATTAAAACACTTTTGAGATACTGATTAGCTCAGTTCATTACTCCACTGAACTATGTATCCTAGGATCGCAAATCCGAAATCCTGCAGGACCACCATAAGTTGGGGCGAAACGTACAGGAAATTTTGAAAAATCTGATCACTTCAGACAGTCAAAAATGTCATTTCCTACGCTTATAGGAGGTCTTAGAAGTCGCTAATTCGAAGTTCTGTTTTCACAAAAATGTTCATTTGAAACTAAAATGCTGCTAGGAAGACTATCTGCGCGGAGTTTCACCACTGGTTGGCGCGAAGCGAACAGAAAATTTTTAAAAATGGGACCCATGAGACAGTCGAAAATGGCATTTCCCAGGTTTATAGGGGATCTATGCGGTCGCTGTTTGATCAGAAAATTACCAGACAAAATGTATCGCTACCAACCGATGAAATGGTCACGCATATTTTCGGGGGAACTACAAACCGGAATTGAAAAAAATGCTAATAAATTTTACTCTATGGCGACTCTTGGCTATATTCAATATATATTGAAAAAATTGTGTGTACCCGAACTTCCGACTATATATGATTTTAGTTTTGGAAAAATTAGGCCTATGGGGATCTTAGCAGTCGCTATTTTGATCAGAAGAATCAGATAAAGTGTACCACTACCATTGGATGAAATAGAGTAGATGGTTTTTCTTCTATTAGTAACACTTATTGACAGAATTGTCACGTTACAAGGTTGTGTTGAAATGAATTTTCAAGCAGACTTACGGGAAGACATTCTCACCCTGCATTATTCAAGTATCGAAAAACAAATTACCCGATTCTCATAACCATTGCCCGTATTTGGCTCTAGAGAAGGATTGATGGCAAACTTTTGGGCAACTGAATACCCTCCTGTCTATCCGTTGAATTAATTTGGCAATTGAAAACATCCCAGCATTTTTTTAACCTTTGCCCGAATATTTGACCATTTCGGGCAAATTTTTGCAAGACTACAGTGTTAAGTTGGGATGATGAAAACGTTTTTTCACATTCTACCCAAATTTGCCGCAGATCTTTTTTATTTCCAATGGAAATTGTGCTTTAAATATAGCGTCTGCAGTTTTTCGGAAAAGATTTGAAGCTATTAAAGTAATCGACCATTTCGGGTATTGTGTTACACAAGATTTAAAAACAGTCTCAAGAATAATTGTTTTTCTTTAAGCCACAGGCTTCCCAAATGTGCCGAGATTTTTTTTTTTATCTCTTAGCCTTTCGTAACTATGTTACCCTTTCTATGATACTTTTCCATTTCCGGGCAAATGCTTGAAAGAATTTGGATATTCGACAATTTCGGGCATTGGGTTGTGATTATCTGTGAAGTAACGGTCATAGCTTTTTGAGCTAATAGACCCAAATAGGCTACCCACCACACCAAGTATGTTTTTGGAACGATTTTGTGCATCCCCAGGAATTTAAAAAAAATCCCTACATGAGGTAGAAACATGCCAGATGCTAGGAGCACACTTTAATCTACACCAAGGTAGCCAATTTTAGCCACTCCAATTATCCATCCTGAAACCCGACGAGTAAAAAAGTCAAGAGATTCCGAAGACATGAAGCTTGTCACAGTCTACCTGTGTCTATTCCGAATTTCAGAGTGGGCACAATTGCAGCATATCCTGCAACTGTTTGAAGGGCGAAAATAAACTCTCCTACAGGTTACCGTTAATGTGGGGTCCAGGGGGCAAAGCCCCGGGCAGCTTTGCAACTTTTGCACTCTGAAAAGTAATACTTGAGCCAAAGAATAGCCGAAACGTAATAAAAGCAACTTAAATTTGTTTAATTACTTTTGAAAAATTTATTTGCGGCATTCAGTTATGGGGGGGGGCATGCCCCCCCAAAAAACCTCATAAAAATAATTGGGGGGCCTGCCCTTCCCCTGCCCCCCCGCTTCCTCCGCCTATGTATTTGAAGAAAAATTGCAATTTTAAATTTTAAATTAAATTACTTTGAATATAGTGTTATCAGGTTATTTAGGCAAGACTTTTAAAGAGTTGGGAGAATGCCCATGAGCTTATGTTGAAAAAAGAAAAAACAGGATTGGAAGTTGTGATGTTTTCCTTGAAGAATATGGTCTTTTTCTCTGCGGCCGAAGGGCCGGGTACTTTGACAGGAATAGTCTTGAAAACTGAATTGTGGGTTCCGTAGTAATTAATGCGGGTAATTCTGCAAAATTTTCGAAACCATTTGGTGTCCTTTCACAGAGGTGCCAACTCTCCCTGATTCTCAGGGAGACTCCCTGAAAATTCAAGGATTTTTGTCCATTCCAACTAGCAAATATGACAATCTCCCTGATTCAAGCAAGCTTTTCCCCATTGAGTTGCATGTAATTCTAAAAAATCTCCCTGATTCCTGTGTGAAACCTCCCTGATTTCTGGATGTAAATGTTGGCATCTCTGCTTTCACAGTTTCATGCATGTTATCTGGTACCTTTTGAAGTAAAATATCGTTTTAAATTAGTGTATTTTCAGGAATGAAAACAAATTACATTCAGTGATCGCCGGTCTGGTGGAGAAGTCTAAAGGAGGGTCCGTACACGTTTAAAAAATCTCAAAACTTAGGTGTGCTCACATGCAATTTGGTGCCACATATCCTACATTTTGAAGAAAAATTGAAACTGTTACAAAATTGTGTATTTTTATGAGTATAAACTGGCACCAGCGAGGGTGATGAGGAAACAGCCCCTTGACTAATTTAGCTCTGACGACCCCTCCCCATTGGAAAAAAGATTTTACGGAGAAATTAAATTGCGACGGGGCCAATATCCACTGCGTATGTATAATCCTGGATAGACGAATTCTTAAATTGACGAAGTTGCATCTTGCAATGAGAAGGGCGCCAGGATTTGCCCGATTCTCCGAACGGGGAGGGGTAGAGTGGGTAGCGACCCCAAGCCCCGACAGCCAGGATGCCGTCGATGAGTTGGTGAGGAGATCTGAAGAAAACCTGTGCACTATACCTGCCATTGCGAGTCATATACGACATAAAACTTGTATATGCTAGAGGAAGATATTTCAACACTGATTTAACCGTGGAAAAGTGGGCGAAAATTTCTCGTGTTAGCCTCGATAAAAAGAATCTGTACCTTTTAAAGCTTATAGTCCAATAGTTCAATTGTCCCGACATTTGGGCCCTATCGGGCACAACTTATATTATACTTCCTTCTTCGAGTCCGTACCGCACGACTGACACAAGAGATTATGAACTAAGTTTTAGCGGAATGAGATGAAATTCCCATAGGCGTACGGGAGCATTTCAGTTTGGGGGGAAGAGGATTTTCTGCCCGAAAAATGTAATTCTGCCCGAAAGACTATCTAAGCGGAGCGCCACCATCGGTTGGCGCGGAGCGTTCAGAAAATTTTGAAAATTCGCCACCCTCAGATAGCCGGAAATGGCCTTTCCCAGGCTTATAAGCAGAATCAAAGCCGTCGATATTTTGAACTTTCGTTTGCAATAAAATTTTCACCAAAAATGAGCAAATAAAAAAAGGTCAAAAAAGTCCCAGATGAAATGTACCACTTGGCACTACCATTGGATGACTACATTAAGCTATAATCATTGGAAAATGAGTTTGTTTGCGCGTTCTACAAACTATTTTACGTCATGTAGCATGAGATTATCATCAATATAATTTTGAAAATTGAAAAACTTCAGAAACCCTCGAAAATCCCAAGGCTTCTCAACTTCAAGGGAGAATGGCATTGCATCGCATTCCGGCTGCCTATTAAATATATGTTTCTTCGAACTTTACAAGGATCCCGTGTGTTTTAGTAGCCTGTTTAGCTAAGATTACGAGGCCCGAATTACCTGAGTTGGGATGCCATGCAACGAATTGGCCTTTAAAAAACCGATTAACCCAATTTTCGCGCGATTCCCAAGCAAGGTAGCAGCCTGTTTATATGCATTTAAACAAACAAGGGTGCAAATTATTTCCTAGTGAGCGAACGACCTGAGTCCATTTCAACGGTTTTGGCACACTTGATCCCCACAAACCGTACCCATTAAATAAAAAAGGGCGTTGACAAGGCACTATTTATATATTCTTCCCAGATCCAGCAATCGGTAACTGAGGTTCGTCCTTAAAAACATTTGAAATGTGAAAAAAAACATGATACAATGATATACCGCACCTGGGAATGTATAAAACATTACCTGGTCTTGTATCTTTCCGGGGATAACTGTAGAACGGAATTAAAACATGAGTAACGTATGTTTGTGACTCTGTTGCGACCATGGGCGTCCGCAGAAATTTTTACAAGGGGGGGGGGCAAGGTCATTCATGGATGATTCAATTGTGTACACTATCTAAGCAGAGCGCCGCCATCAGTTGGCGCGGAGCGTACAGGAAAATTTTGGGCCTTACGAACCCTCCAGATGGCCGGAAACGACACTTGGCGAGTGTTATAAGCTGCATGTATACACTCTAAAATCAAAAGAGTGAACTTAGTCACTCTTTGATCGAGTGAAAAGTGTAAATTCACTCCATTAGAGTGATAATTCACTCCAAGAGAAGTGAAATTCACTCCAAAAAGTTTGAAATTCCCTTAAAACGAGCGAAGTTTCACTCTTGATGGAGTGCCCACAGTGATCGCTCTTAAAAAGAGCGATCATAGCAGGCACTCGTGGAAGAGTGGATTTTCCCTCTTTCTCTAGTGAATTTCACTCTTTTTGGAGCGAACTTCACTCCTCTTGGAGTGAATTATCACTCTAATGGATTTAAGTTACACTTTTCACTCGATCAAAGCGTGACTAAGTTCACTCTTTGATTTTAGAGTGTACCCAGCCCTGAAACAGGAATTTCATGCCTGTAATTTTTAGATTTTTAGAATTTTCAATGTAAAATATTGTTGAAGAGAAATCTGCCTCTCGGTCATGTCCTCGCACGCCCATGCACGATAAAACTTACAACTGTCAACAGCCTATATAGGCCTATATACGTTACCCAATTATGAATCATACCCCCCTCCAAATTCACCTTGTATATCCCAGTTACATCTGCGCGTCGCCACTTGAGATCAGCATGGGACCAAACCAGGACCAACGCATTCATCAATAGTCGGATGCCATATGCACACTACATACCTGAACACTAGTACAATTTTGGCATAGTTTTTACAATTACAAATTTCCTATAGATATCAAGCATGATGGTCCCCAAATTACGATTTCACTATTCAGCATACCATCTTCTCTTTTGCTATTCCTGGTCAAATGTCCGCATATTTCACTAGTAGAAACTGACGCTGTGAGTGAAGATATTTTGATGGTTTTTAATTAATTTTTTTTCACAAGTTTGATTTTCCATGGGGGGGGGGGGAGTGCCCCCTTCCCCCCCCCCCCTTCCGGACGCCCATGGTTGCGACAAGTTGCCCGAATTCCAGTTCCACTGAATTGATACAATTGTCTATATGACTTGGGCCGAACTCCCGACTATATACAAATGATTTTTCTACTAACGCCGTTTGCGAAAAATCCGGCTTATCACGTTGCTAGATGTTTTTACATGAAGTTGTGGGCAGACTTACTTGCAGATTTGTTCACACTAAATTCGTATGAGTGAGCAAACAAGCTACGCTGATTTGTTAACCATTGCCCGAAATTCGGTTTCACAGCACTGCATGTTAAAAAGTTTCGCACAATTTTAAGAGGATTTTGAAAAGTACAAAATCGTCATTTCATTCATATGCTGCCCAAAAACCTCTCGACCAAGTACGTTTCAGCCTTCTGGTGACTATTGGTGATTGTCATTTATTAATATGGTGCGTCACAAGATAGCTTTTGATTGATTTGTTCGGGCAAAATTTTGGGGACTGTATACATCCTCTCTTCCCTTGTAATCTGGCAATTAAAAATATCCCACAACTTTTTTGCAACTTTTACCCGAATATTGTGTCATTTCGGGCAAAGGTTTGCGCAAGAATATGAAGTGAGGCTGACGAAAAATTGTTTTTTCATAAGCTGCCCGAATGTATCGCGAATTTTGGTATCTTTTAGAGTTTTCATGAAAAATTGTACCGTGACTTTGATGCTTTTTTATTATTTTTTCGGCCAAGTGTTTGAAGGAATTCGGGCGCGCCTAGGAGTTTTCTGTGTAAATAGAAACAAACCAGGTTTTAAGAATCAAATGGCTGCCCGAATTTTTCCGGATCCCTGCCCGAATTTTAGGTCTTGAGAAAATTTGGGGGGAGGGGGACGTCTTCCCCCTGCCCTCCCCCCGCCTCGTACGCCTATGGAAATTCCCGACATGTACATGAATCCATTTGTTCTACTTAATAATTGACTTGAAAAGATGGAAGGGTTTGTACTTTATTAGCTCCAGTAAACGGAACTGGGGAAGAGTGTGCAAAGCGTACCGAACATTTTGGGTTTAATCGGAGAAATAACTTTTTTGAAAGCCAAAATAAGTAAACCGACCATGGGAAGGGGGCAGATTATTCCCAACAGGGGTCGGGCCATGCCAGCGACCACAAGTTCCGACAGCCCCTATGTCGAGGGGGTGGTGAGAAGGGATATGAAGTCCGAGCCTAACTATCACATGTCTTTGCAGTCTGGGGCACATTTTGCACAATATCACTTAATATTTTAAAAGCCGAGTTGCGCACTGATAATATTCTTTTGAGTCTGAATAGAGAAATTGCAAAGCGCGCGAAGCGCTCGAAAATGTTTGGTAGGCTTACAAAATTGCATCGCCTATGTAATCATTGAGAACAAAAAGAAAAAAAAAACTGTAGAGGTTGTAGACTGTATCGGGGATAACCTACGTTGTGTCGAAACCACCTGAAATACATAATAAAATAGCCAAACTGTGCTCCGCGAATCGCTCACCAACTGACCTATCGCATGACACACACAAGAGAACAGGAACTAGGCTTGGGGTTCTTATAAGGAAATCGTCCCTTGAGAGCAAAAAACAGGTAAACCATCGGGGAGGCTAAACGCCGTCGGGGACTGCATACTTTATCGTAACGACTAAGAGCTCCCCCCCCCCCCCTGAAAAAATGTAAAAAAAAAAATGCCCCCGATTCCCTCCCTCCTCTTGCCGTTTACATTTTTTTTTATTTTTTATTTTTTTTTAGCTCTCCTTCATTTTTTCAACATCTCCCCATCGCGTCCCCAAAATTTCTTTGGGGGGAACTCTTCCCCTGTCCCCCGCTGGCTACGGTAGTGGCAGTGGCGTAGCAACAGGGGTTGGTTTTAGGGTTGAACCCCCCCCACCCCACCCCTCATGACTTAGCCTTGTAATGCAATTAAAACACCTAAAACAGCATTTTCTTCTCTCTCCACTTGGACTTTGCCCCATGCCATGCTCCAACCCCTTCCCCAAGACACAATCCTGGCTACGATACTGCAAACATGCTAGCTAGGATTTGCTATCCTTATTGAAAATGATGAGCTTCGTTGTTTGGAACTGCTGAGCTTCCAACCAACTAAATCCTGGTTGAAAACTAGCTAGCACTTTCCTTTTGTTTCATAAAACCGCTAGGAAAATAATTTTCCTAGCGGTTTTATGAATAAAAAACACTGAACTATGGCGCAGGCAACTAGCTACTTAACAGCTTGCTAAGGCTCGGCGGTTGGCTGCTAGTAATTGAATCCTATGGCCCTGCTCCTTTCCTGCACACACAAATTCGAGTGGATTCATAACATAAGGGACAACATACATGTACATGTGCATTGAAAGAGCACGTGAAGGAAGTTCATTGTGATTGGCCAGTAAACCTATTGTTCATTTGTTTCTCAACAAAGAACTGTTCAAATGTGTCCTTTGTATGTGTACTGTGTTGTATCAGTGTAATTAGCATGGCAATGGGCTTGACTGTTTTGTTGTACTTCTAATGCAATGTATGTGCTGTGTTGTTGTTGTTTGTCATTGAGTAGAACTTACGCTCTCTCCAATTTGCTTTAACCCGGGACTGAGACTATGCACACCGTTATGCGTAGTGCACAGTCCTGTTCATAATATATCAAAAAGGTGTCCAACAATTTTTCAAGATTATTTGTTGAACTGCAGTTATAAATTTATAAGAATGCATATGGATGTAGTGGCATAGATTTTTTTCCAAGGAGAGAGGAACACCCAGATTTTCCCGATTTTTTTCAACTGAGTGTGAAACACAGTCTAATTTGTTTTGCCGTTTAAACTTACAAATATTTGAAAACACGAGGACACAAAAGTTGGGGAATACTGGAGAATCTGAATTTCCTATTGGCAAATCTGGAAATCACGGGGACTGAAGATAGTTTATATTGGGGCCGTACTATGGCCTATACAATGAAGCACCCGGTTGTACTTGCAGTCGGGATAACTGGATCGAGTTCTAGACTAGACCCACTCAGGGGCGTTACCAGCGGGGTGACCACCTCCCTCCCCCCCCACCGACTCCCTAAAACGGGAAGGGAATAAAAAAGCAGGAAAGGCAGGAAAGAGAGTAAATCTTGAAAGGCAGGAGGGCAGAAAAGAGACTAAAGAAGGGGAAACTGGTACAAAATCGGGGAACCTCTTGAGTATTGCCGCCCACCGGTGGACTACCGCTGGTTACGTCCCTGGTTCTACTCTTGGTCGGGTCACACCGAACACTTCAGTAAGAAACCTAACGGTAGGTACTGCCTTTGTGACTGGTAGGCTACTCAACATAATTCGCATTGGGAAAGCAATTCAGTTATCCACAACTAGAGAAAAATGGAAGGCCTGACTTAGTTAGAAAATGGGCCGTAAAATTTCATCTTCCTACTAGGGCCTATATGAATTGCCAGCACCCGATCAGGTTTCTGAAAAAATTAACTGTCTTTTTTTTCAGACAAAGCATTTCATAAAATCACCCCCCCCACCCAGGCTACACCACTGACGCTGGACGGATTCTCTGTCTGAATAATGCCATCATCAAGCAAAAGCTGATAGCTGTGGTGTAACTAGGCCTACGGGAAGGCATCCCGGGGCATAGTAAACATGACAAATTCTGAAACTTGCGATATTTGGAACTTTTAAGTTAATGCAAGTTTTGTCGTGATAAGGATGTACAAAATTTCAGCGCGTTCTGCATTCTTCATTAATTTCAAAATCGCCTGCGGCTATTATTTAACTGCTAGGCTCAGTATAGCGGAGGTTTCTTTTAGAAGTGGAGGATTGGACAGCAAGGGGGGATATAAGGAAATTTGTTTGGGGGCAGGTGCAAACTCAACTTGCGATCAAGACGTCTCACATTGTATCAGGGGATGTCGTTCAATATATATATATATATATATATATATATATATATATATATATATATATATATATATATATATATATATATATATATATATATATATATATATATATATATATATATATATATATATATATATATATATATATATATATATATATATATATATATATATATATATATATATATATATATATATATATATATATATATATATTGGGGGGGGGCAGCAAATGAAGTGGTGACTGCCTGCCCGAATTAAAGACTATCTAAGCGGGGCGCCACCATCTGTACAGAAAATTTTGAAAAATCGCGACCTCTCAGATAGCCGGAAATTGCATTTGCAAGGCTTGTAAGTAAAATTTAAGCAGTCGTTATTTTGAGATTTCCTTTGCAATAAAATCTTCATTTTCAAATTGATCAATTGTTATTTTGAGCTCTCATTTGCAAAAACATGTTATCCTAAATCATGGGCGAAATGCCAAATGACCAGAAAACTGCCGGATAAAGTGTACCACCATTTTTCGAGCCAAACTTTTATCAATGTCAGTGGCGTAACCAGAATTATCTTTACATGAAGCTGGAGTATAGGCTGCATTTGTGAAGGTGTTTGTTTTTCAGACCCATACGGTTCACGCTATAAGCGGAACGCCACCTTGATTGGTATACAGAAAATTTTCAAAACCCTCAGACGGTCGGAAATGGCGTTTTCTTGGTTTGCAAATGAAATAAAAGCACTTATGAAATTCTAAAAAGAAAATGATCAAATTGCAAAAAGATCAGAAAATTACCAGATAAAATATACTGGCTTCTTTACAGGACGATGTGACATTTAATCATTTTCTTTGTTGCAATGTAGAATCTCCATTAAAAAGAATTAGACAAGAACCAAATTTTTGTTTATTATGTTAAGGACAAACATGTTCTCTGGTGCACTCTGGTGAAGTTTTCATTCATTTCCCATGTTCGGTTCTCGAGATATTGACAACTGAAGTTGACACATTTTCTACAAAAAGTAAACTTGAATCGAGCAGGTGCAATGTCATGTATTCATATCAATGGTCAATGTTTTGTTTTGTTTTTTATTTATTTTTGGTCTTGCTGGTTGACCTTGAATTGATTAGGGATGCTCTCTTGCCCCTAAGATAAATTAAGTTTTGGAACTTCCATTGCTAGGGATCTCCTGTCTTCAAGTTCCTGTCAGTCTGTGTAATCCGCAAATTGAAAACATCCAAATTTTGTGTAACGTTCACCAGATTATTCTAACATTTCAGGCATAGTTTTGCCCAAGACCATGAAGCAGGACTGAGGAAACGTCCCTTTACCATACACTGCTTAAATATGTGGCAATTGTTTTAATGTTTGGATTTTGTAAGGACGCTTTACTTTGACCATGATGCTTTTCAAATTTTATGCAAACTGTTTAAAGGCATGTTCTGGTGGCTTTTCGCCTCCATCTTGCAAGAAAAACGAAAATATTCCACACCATGTCCTTCAAACCCTATCACAATACCATTTCCCTAACTCAACATCTTTCACTTTAAAGATGGGTTATTTTTGTTTAGAAATACCTCTGATTTTCAACAAAGCCGCAGAAAGTTATGTAATGTGGGCACATTGCTTCAAATTCCTTTTGTTTTTCTTTATAATTGAACATCCTGTTTGTCCTTGAAATTTGATACTGTTGGAATTTTTTAATATCTTTTCCTGTAGATTTAGGATTACCCTTTACCATATGTAGGGCACAACCAACAATGTTGCTTAATATTGCCTGCAGGGGCATCATAATTATAAATAAATTGAATGCAATGTCAAATTAATGTGCCACAATGACATCACAGATTTCCCATGATGCATCAAATCCCAAGAAAAATTTGCAATACTTTAAAAATTCGTATCTTCCGAATGCTGTAAGCTGTTGGAATGCAGTTTTCACCTTTTGAAAGAGAAATTTTTCCGCTTATTTTAAAGTTAACGAATTTTGTCTCCAGAATATGCCTTTAAGAAATTTCGGATATTCGGACTTTTCCTGGCACAAGACTATGAAAGGAGGTGTAGCTAGGAATATATGGAATTTTTATTAAAGCTATTAACGTGTCAGCAATTTTTGTAATCTTCTGTTACTTTTCAATAAAATAGTGTATGATGACCCTATCTATGATAGTTACTGATGATAGTTAGGCTACTTATTTTTTGAGAATTTTTTATGATTAAAAAATTCGGGAATTGGGCCATTTTGAGCGTAGAGTCGCACACAATTTTGAAGTGAGGTTCAAAGGAACAACAGGTTTTTTTTAAAAACTGCCTAATTTTTTATATGAACTCCTTGATGCTCCATGAAAGTTTATTGTGACTGTGACGCTTTTT
This sequence comes from Holothuria scabra, assembly GCA_037179385.1. Classification (NCBI taxonomy): domain Eukaryota; kingdom Metazoa; phylum Echinodermata; class Holothuroidea; order Aspidochirotida; family Holothuriidae; genus Holothuria; species Holothuria scabra. The sequence goes on from CM074187.1 coordinate 36,291,211, forward strand.
GATTTTTGAAAGAATTCAGACAGGCTTTTGCCACAGTAGGCCTATTTGTTTGGAATCTAACGGAAGCCCCAATTAGTCCAGACCCTTGCTCGAAATTAAGAATTCGAAATTATGCAAAACTCAAAATAAAAAGCTCTCTATCAAAACGCGCGAAAAAGGGGGGGCCGGGGGTTATAGTGACAGTGATATCGTCTTTTATTTTCATTGAGAAAAATTGAAAAAGATTTCGTTATTTAAATAAATCTGCCCTACTTAAGAGAAAACCAAGGCATTTGATGGGGCATAGGGATACTCTTTTCCTTACCCAT